>JAJPUD010007781.1:56653-101196 GCA_023553655.1 Myrmecobius fasciatus | reverse complement strand
CGCCGCCGCCTCTGGCCGGGCGCGCCCGGGAGGCGGAGAAGAGGCTTTTGCCCCGCCCCGCGCACCGCCCTGTCACATGACACGCCGGTCCGGCCACCGCCCCGCCCCCGTCACGTGAGGAGCCCGCCTCGGTAAGCAAACCCCGCACGTGTCTGCGGGAGACCCGCCTCCCCGGAGCTCCCGCGCATTCTTCTTAAAGGGGCCGAGCCTTTGTTCCTTCTGACCTCCATCCCGGATCCAAGAGGAGGCCGGGCCGGCACGGGGCCCCAACCCAGCTCCCTGGCACCGCAGATCTTGTCGAGCAGCTGACAGGCGTCCCTGAGGTTCCTCCCTGGGCCCAGACGCATTGCCTGCCCTCGGGGGGCTTCCATTGCCCGCTCACCTCCCTCCCGTCCACAGCCGGGGCCTGCTTTCCACTGATCGTCCCCAATTCCCCCCGCATCTCGGATACGTAGTGGGCCCCCCCCAACCCAAGGGCTGGTATCCTCGGTGCTTAGCACCACTCCAGGCACACAGAAGGCGCATAATAAATGAGAACCTGGGGACCCTTCCCCTCCCCTCCTAAAAGGCGGAGCCTCCGGGAAACGTCAGCCAAAGCAGGGGTGCCCACCCCTCCGGAAGCCTCCAACCCGCAGGCCTGGGGGCGGGCTAGGCTGACCTCCCCTTGGGCACCAGGTCTCCCCAAAGCTCCAGTTACAAAGTAGCCACCGGAGTGTCAGTCTGCAATCTACCCAGAAACTGACCCGGCCATCGGACGGGCAGAAGTGGGGAGGGCGTCCCCGCCTGACCTCGGGCCGGGGCCGTGGAGGCAGAGGGACACTTGGCCGGAAGCTAATCCCGCAGAATGTGGGGGGCGAAGGAAACCCCCGAGACGGCCATTTCCTCACTGCGGGCCGGCGCGGCCGAGCTGGGCCTAAGAAGAAGCGGCGGCTCTCGGGACCAGGACGGCAACGAGATGGAAAGCCATCCATGACTGGAACGCGGCTTAAAAATCACCTGGAAAAAGGGCCGCCAAATTGGAAATCCGCAAGATGAGAGATTGATAAAACTGAAAGCAAGCAAGGTCAAACCCAGAGCCGGCCTATGGGGGAAAAACCAGGGAAGTAGACAAAGCGCGGTTACTGTGATTTTCCAAAGGAAAAAAAAGCCTAAAATTACCAGTTTGAAACATGAAAAGGCTGAATTCTCCATTAATCCAGAGGAAATTAAAGCACTTTTCCGGAGCTATTGTGCCCACTTGGAGTGCCACTAAATCTGGCAAAATGAAATGGATGGATGTTTAGGAAAATATAAATTGCCCAAATTTACAGAAGAGAGGATAGAATATTTAGCCCTATTTTAGAAAAAGAAATTAAACAAACTTATCAATGAGCTCCCTACGAAAAACTCCCCCGGACCAGATGGCTTCCTGTTAAATCTACCAGTTAGAGAATATAAATAAATTAAATAAAAAGAAACTAAATAACTTGTATAATATTGGAATTATTCTCTAAATTCCAATATTATACAAATTATTTCCTTAAAGAGACAAAGGAAGAGTCCTACCAAATTTCTTTCAGAATACAAATATGAGGGATACCTAAACTAGGAAGAGCAAAAACAGAGAAAGAAAACTAGAGACCAATTTCACTAATGAATAGAGATGCAAAAATGTTAAACTATAATACTAGCAAGGGGGATGCAGCAATATATCTCAAAGATTGTACGCTTTGATCAGGTGGAATTTATACCAGGAATCACATGATGATCTCAATAGACGCAAAAAAAGCTTTTGACAAAATATAGCACCCATTCCTGTTAAAAATACTAGAAAACATAAGAATAAATGCAGCTTTCCTTAAAATGATAAGTAGCATCTAATCTAAAACCATCACACGCATGATCTGTAATGGAAATAAATTAGAAGCCTTCCCAGTAAAAATGGGGGTGAGGGAAGGGTGCCTCTTATCACCACTTTTATTCAC
Organism: Myrmecobius fasciatus; assembly: GCA_023553655.1. Classification (NCBI taxonomy): domain Eukaryota; kingdom Metazoa; phylum Chordata; class Mammalia; order Dasyuromorphia; family Myrmecobiidae; genus Myrmecobius; species Myrmecobius fasciatus. Next base: position 99,232 of record JAJPUD010007781.1, on the reverse strand, counting down.
CATTGTACTAGCTTTATCAATAATTGCAGAAAAAGTTGAAAGAATTAGAAAAGACAATGAAGAAACAAAAATTATCACTGTAGATGATATAATACTAAACTTAGAGAATCAACTAAAAGCCTAGTTGAAATTATCAACTTTAACAAAGTTGCAGAAAACAAAATAAGCCCACATAAATCATCAGCATTTCTACATATTATGAACAAAGTCGGATAGCAAGAGAGAAAAAGAGAAAATCCATTGAAAATAACTGCAGACAATATAAAATATTGGGAGTCTACCTGCCAAGAGAAACCCAGAAACCACATGAATGCAATGATAAAGCACTTAATATAAAGTCAGACTAAACAATTGGGAAATGTTAATTGCTCATGGGTAGGCCGAGCCAATATGAGAAAAATGACAAAACTACCTACATGAATTTACTTATTCATTGTCATTCCAAGCAAACTACTCCCAAAATTTTATAGAGTTAGAAAAAATAATCACAGAATTCATCTGGAAGAACAAAATGTCAAGAATAGCAAGGAAATCAATGGGAAATAATATGTAAAGGAAGACGGCAAAGCTAAAGCAGATGTGAAATTGTATTCTAAAGCAGTAACCATCAAAATAATCTGGTACTGGCAGTAGATCAGTAGACTAGATTGGATACGCAATACAAAGTAGTAAATAACCATAATAATCTAATGTTTGATAAACCCAAAGGTACAGGTTTTCAGGACAAGAACTCACTATTTAATTTAAAAAAAAAATTCTGGGAAAGCAATTAGGCAGAAACTAGGATATAGACCAATATCTCACACAGCAGACCAAGATAAGGTCAAAATAGACACATGATTTAGACATAAAAGGTAATACCAAAAACAAATCAGGGGAGCATGGGATAGTTTACCTGTCAGATTCATGAATGAGGGAAGAATTTAGGACCAAACAAAAGTTAGCATTAAAAGATGTAAAATGGATCATTCCTATTACATTAAATTTAAAAGCTGTTACACAAACAAAACTGATAAAGCCAAAATTAAAAAGAAAGCAGAAGAGTGGGTGGAGAGAGAGGAATTCTTATAGCAAATTTCTCTGATAAAGGCCTCATTCTCAAATATGTATAGAACTGAGTCAGATTTCTCAGAATATGAATCATTCCTCCAGTTGATGAAGGGGCACATTTCAGAAGAAAATAATCCTCTATAGTCATATGAAAAAATGCTCTAGGGACAACTAGGTGGCGCAGTGGATAGAGTACCAGCCCTGAAGTCAGGAAGACCTGAGATCAAATCTGGTCTCAGACACTAAACACGTTCTAGCTGTGTGACCTTGGGCAAGTCACTTAACCCCAATTGCCTCAGCAAAAAAAGAAAAAAGAAAGAAAAGAAAAAATGCTCTAAATCACTATTGGTTACAGAAATGCAAATAAAAGCAATCCAGAGGTACCACTTCACACCTGTCAGACTGGCTAAAATGACAGAAAAGTAAAATGACAAGTGTGGAAGATTGGGAAAATTTGGACACCAGTGCATTGTTGGTGGAGTTATGAACTAATCCAACATTTGGTTAACTATGCTCAAAGGACTATAAAATTCTGCCTACCCCTTGACCCAGCAATAGGACTAGTAGGTTTGTATCCCAAAGAGATCTAAAAAGAAAGAAAGGAATAGGATCTCTATGTACCAAACTGTAGCAGATCTCTTTGAGGTAGCAAAGAAATGGAAATGGAGGGAATGCCATCCATTAATTGGAGAACGACTGAACAAGCTGTGGTATAAGATTGGGATAAAATACTATTGTGCTGTGAGAAGTGATGAGCAAGATGCTCTCCGAAAAACCCAGAAAGGACTTCCAGGAACTGATGCTGAGTGAAGTAAGCAGAACCAGGAGACTGCTGTACACAGTAGCAGAATCACCCTATGAAGATCGACCGTGAATGACTGTTCTCAGCAGTGCAATGAACCAAGAAAACTCCTAAGGACTTAGGATGGAAAATGCCATCCATTTTCAAAGAAAGAACTGATGAAATCTGAATGCAGATCAAAGCATATCTTTTTTAACTTTATTTTTCTGGGGGGGGTTTCCTCCTCTTTTTTGGTCTGTTTTTTTTTTCTTTCAGGACATAGCTAATGTGCAAATATGCTTTGTATGATTACACAAGTATTTATATATATATATATATATGTATATATGCATACATATATATATATAATTGCTTTCCTAAGGAGGGAGGAGAGAGAATTTGGAACTCAAAATTAAAAAAAAAAAATGTTTAAAATTGTTTTGACAGAAACTGGAAAAATAAAATATTAAAAACAACAACAGCATTACCAAAGGAACAAAAAGGAGATATTCTAGACTTTGGGGGGAGGGGTGCAGCAGTGGCAGCTGGGAAAATCAGCAAAGACTGGAGAAAAGAGGCAGCAGCTGAAAAAAGCTGAGCTGGGAAGGAAACCAGGGATTCTTGAGGGGGGAAGGGAAGAAGGCTGACTGGATCCTCCTGCAAAAGGATCATCCAGTCTTCCAGCAGACTGGATCCCCTGGGGTTGGGAATCTCCTTGAAGGAAGGATTATTTTCTGCCTTTCTTTGCATCCCAGGTTCTTAGCACAGGGACTGGCACTTAGTAGGTGTTTAATCAGTGTTTATTAAGAGACTAAAGTAGGACAGCTGATTCTGCATTGTGGACAGCTCTCAAGGTTAGAAAGTTTTTCCTTGATTGGAAGAGTAAATCCAAACCTTTCAACAATTTCCACCTGCTCCCCCTAAATGGGGGGGTCAGTTGGGAGGAGTCTTGGTCATCATGCAATCCAAACTTTCCCTCACCCTAACCCCATTATACAGGAAGGTCAACTAAGGCCTGGAGTACAGCACTGACTCTTAAGAGCACACAGCTACACTGAGCATTCAAGTCTATCCCTCACTGCAATTATTGCAAAAAAATAAGCAGAACCCCCCAAAAAAGCATTTGCCCAGATTTACACAATGAGGCAGGGGCAGAATCCACCCCTGCACCTCTTCCTTGCTTCCCTGTGCTAAAGAAAGTAAAAAAGAAGTTCCTGGAAGGAGGAGGAGAGGATGGAGAGAGTCAGACAAGAACATAGATGAAAATGGACCCAATGACTAAAGATTTAGTAGAAATGTTTGGACTTTGTCTTGTCCAAAGGGGAAGGAGAATGAGAGTTCCAATCTTCCTTTATTATTTTTTTTATTAGAGCTTTTTATTTGCAAAACATGCCTGGGTAATTTTTCAACATTGACCCTTACAAAGCTTTCTGTTTACAAATTTCCCCTCCCCTCCCCTAGATGGCAGGAAATCCACTGTTATGTTAAAAATACTTGACAAATCGAATATATGTATACATATTTCCACACTTATCATTTTTTTAAAATTTTTATTAAAACTTTTTATTTCCAAACATATGTATGGGTAATTCCTAAACATTAACCCTTACAAAGCTTTCTGTTACAAATTTTTCCCCCTACTCCCCACCCCTCCCCTAGATGGCAGGATATCCACTACATGATAATTATGTTAGAATACTTAAGAAATCGAATATATGTATAGTTATTGCCACACATCATTTTTTGTGCAGGAGAAATCGTATCTACAAGAAATAATCCAATAAAGGAAACCCAATGAAACAGAGAACATGAAAATGTTATGTTGTGGTCCACCTTTCACATCCCTCTCTCTGGGTGTATATGGCTCTCTTCACTGAACAATTAGAACTGGTTTGAAACATTTCATTGTTGAAGAGAGTCAGGTCCATCAGAATTGGTCATCATGTAATACTGTTGTTGCTGTGTATGATGATCTCCTGGTTCTGCTCGTTTCACTCAGCATCAGTTCATGCAAGTCCCTCCAGGCCTCTCTGAAATCGTCCTGCTGGTCGTTTCTTACAAAACAATAATATTCCATCATTCATATACCATAATTTGTTCAGCCACTCTCCAACTGATGGGCATCCATTCAGTTTCCAGTTTCTAGCCACTGCAAAAAGGGCTGCCACAAACATTCTTGCACATGTGGGTCCCTTTCCCTCCTTTAAAATCTCTTTGGGATATAGGCCCAGTAGAAACACTGCTGGGTCAAAGGGTATGCACCGTTTGATAACTTTTTGAGCATAGCTCCAAATTGCTCTCCAGAATAGTTGGATCCGTTCACAGTTCCACCAACAAGGTATTAGTGTCCCAGTCTTCCCACATCCCCTCCAACATTCATCTTTATCTTTTCCTGTCATTTTAGCCAATCTGACAGGTGTGTAGTGGTACCTGAGAGTTGTCTTAATTTGCATTTCTCTGATCAATAGTGATTTGGAGCACCTTTTCATATTACTAGAAACAGTTTTAATTTCAATATCTGAAAATTGTTCATATCCTTTGACCATTTATCAATTGGAGAATGGCTTGAATTCTTATAAATATGAGACAATTCTCTATATATCTTAGAGATGAGACCTTTATCAGAACCCTTAAATATAAAGATGATTTCCCAATTTGATGCTTCCCTCCTAATCTTGTCTGCATTAGTTTTGTTTGTACAAAAACTTTTTAACTTAATATAATCAAAATTATCTATCTGGTGTTCAATTAAGAGTTCCAGATCTTCTTTGGACATAAATTTATTCCATCTCCACAGGTCTGAGAGGTAAACTATCCTATGTTCCTCTAATTTGGTTATAATATCACTCTTTATATCTAGATCATGAACCCATTTAGATCTTATCTTGGTATGTGGTGTTAGGTATGGGTCAAGCCCTAATTTCTTCCACACCAGTTTCCAATTTTCCCAGCAGTTTTTGCCGAATAGTGAGTACTTATCTCAAAAGCTGGGGTCTTTGGGTTTATCAAACACTAAATTGCTAACATTATTACCTAGCTTGTCCTGATATCCTATCCTATGCCACTGATCGACCACTCTATTTCTCAGCCAGTACCAAATGGTTTTGATGACCGCTGCTTTATAATATAGTTTTAGATCTGGTACAGCAAGGCCACCTTCATCTGCCTTTTTTTTTTCATTAATTCTCTTGAAACTCTTGACCTTTTGTTCTTCCAAATGAACTTTGCTACTATTTTTTTCTAGATCTGTAAAATAATTTCTTGGGAGTTTGATTGGTATGGCGCTAAATAAGTGGATTAGTTTGGGTAGTATTGTCATTTTTATTATATTCGCTCGGCCTACCCATGAGCACTTAATGCTTTTCCAATTGACTAGGTCTGATTTTATTTGTGTGCAAAGTGTTTTGTAGTTTAGTTCATATACTTTCTGACATTTTCTTGGCAGATAGATTCCCAAATATTTTATACTATCATCCGATATTTGGAATGGAATTTCTTTTTCTATCTCTTGCTGCTGAACTTTGTTGGTAATATATAACAATACTGACGATTTATGTGGATTTATTTTGAATCCTGCAACTTTACTAAAGTTGTGAATTGTTTCTAGTAGTTTTTTTAGTTGAGTCTCTAGGGTTCTCTAAGTATACCATCATGTCATCTGCAAAGAGTGAATTTGGTTTCCTCATTACCTACTCTAATTCCTTTTATCTCTTTTTCTTCTCTTATTGCCAAAGCTAACATTTCTAATACAATATTAAATAGTAATGGTGACAGTGGGCATCCTTGTTTCACTCCTGATTTTATTGGGAATGGTTTTAGTTTGTCTCCGTTACATATGATGCTTGCTGATGGTTTTAAGTAGATGCTACTAATCATTTTAAGGAAAAGCTCATTTATTCCTATACTCTCTAGTGTTTTTAATAGGAATGGGTGTTGGATTTTATCAAATGCTTTTTCTGCATCTATGGAGATAATCATATGGTTTTTGTTAGTTTGGTTATTAATATAATTTATTATGCTGATAGTTTTCCTGATATTGAACCAGCCCTGCATTCCTGGTATAAATCCTACTTGGTCATAGTATACTATCCTGGAGATAACTTTCTGTAATCTCGTTGCTAAAATCTTATTTAAAATTTTTGCATCAATATATATTAGGGAAATGGGTCTACAGTTTTCTTTCTCTGTTTTCACCCTACCTGGTTTAGCTATCAGCAGCATATCGGTATCATAGAAGGAATTTGGTAGTATACCTTCTGTCCCTATTTTTTCAAATAGTTTGTATAGTATTGGAATTAATTGTTCTTTGAATGTTTGGTAGAATTCACACACTTATCATTTTTGTGCAAGAAAAGTAGTATCTACAAGAAAGAAAAATCAAAGAAAGGAAACCCAATGCAAGCAAACATCAATAGAGAGCATGGAAATGTTATGTTGTGGTCCACATTTCACATCCCTCTCTCTGGGTGTATATGGCTCTCTTCACCGAACAATTGGAACTGGTTTGAAACATCTCATTGTTGAAGAGAGCCACGTCCATCAGAATTGATCATCATATACTATTGTTCTTGCCGTGAATAATGATCTCCTGGTTCTGCTCACTTCCCTCAGCATCAGTTCATGCAGGTCTCTCCAGGCCTCTTTGAAATCATCCTGCTGGTCGTTTCTTATGGAACAATAATATTCCACAATATTCATATACTATAATTTATTTATTTATTTTTTTATTAATACTTTTTATTTGCAAAACATATGTATGGGTAATTCCTAAATATTAACCCTTACAAAGCTTTCTGTTACAAATTTTTCCCCCCTACTCTCCACCCCTCCCCTAGATAACAGGATATCCACTACATGATAATTATGTTAGAATACTTAAGTCGAATATATGTATAGTTATTGCCACACATCATTTTTTTTTTTTTGTTCAGGAGAAATCGTATCTATAAGAGAGAATAATCCGATAAAGGAAACCCAATGCAAGCAAACATCAATAGAGATCATGAAAATGTTATGTTGTGGTCCACATTTCACATCCCTCTCTCTGGGTCATATACCATAATTTAGAGAAAAATTTGGAACACAAAGTCTTACAAAAATGGACACTAACAACCATCTTTACATGTATTTCAGAAAATGACATGCTACTGAAAATTTTTTTCTTTTTTATTTAATCTACTTGCCATTTACTTTTAATTGATTTTTTTTAATCAACAACAATCCACCTTCTCTCCCTTCCACCTCCTCCCTCCCACCAATGAAAAAGAAAAAAAAAAAGCATTAAAACTCCAGGTAGAAAGATGGGGGAGGAGGGGGAGGGGGCAAGAGAAAGGGAGGGAGAAGAGGAAGGGACCTTGGGGTGGGGGAGAAAGAGGGAGAGAGAAGATGAGGAAGATGGGGAAGAAAGGGAGGGAGGAAAACAGAATGAAGAAAGAGAGGGAGGAAGAAGAGGGAGAGAGATAGGGAAGAGAGAAAGGGGAAAAGAGGGAGGGAAATGAGGGAAGAGAAGGAGGGAGAAGATGAGGAAGGCAGGGGGAAGAAAGAAAGAGAGAGAAGAGGAAGATGGGAAAGAAAGAGAGGGAGAGAGAGAAGGGAGGGAACTTGTGGGGAAGAAAGAGAGACTTCTGAGAGACAGAGAGAAGCAGAGAGAGTGTGTGGGCCGAAAAGGAAACAGTAGGGAGAAAGACCCCCTCCCATTGAGACTTTGGGGTCTCGCCCTGGCCCTGGGCAGGAGTGGCTCTCAGCTTCCCATCCTCCCTGCTCCCCCACCCTGGGGGATGCCCTGGTCCCAGCCTTCGTCAGCCCTGGGACCGAAGCTGTTGCACGGAGGCAGTGAGGGAAGGCCGCCTCTTCTCTAGAACCCGGGGCTCCTCAGCCTGGCTCTTGCCTCCCAGCCCTGGACCCTCAGGATGCTCAAGAGCCAATCAGGAGGGCCGAGTGGTCTTGGGAGCCCCTATGGCTGGGCCAGGAAACAGTCCCAGCTCTGATCTTCACCTTGGGAACCTGTGACCCCCGTGGGGGAGCCCACCTGCTGAGTGGGTCAGTCCTGTCTGGAAGGGACCCTGCAGGAACACTCCAGCCACAGGCAGACAGACAGACAGCAACATGGAGAGCCCCACACGGGGGGTCTAGAAAAGCTGAGAGACAGAGATCTCTCCACAAGAGTGGGAGACAAGCATAGGAAACCTCCATGATTGCCCCACTGATCTGAGTAGGGAGCTTGTAGGGTGTTCCCTCTGATCAGCTGGTTGGGAAAAGGGTGCTCTCCCTCAGCTCTGATAAGGAGGGGCCATTGCTCCTTCATTTGGAAATGAGGGAGAGGTGTACCCCCTAAAAATCTGGGCCTTATCTCCAGGTGCAGGATAGTGACAAGCACCCAATGCACCAATTATGGGCCATCTTCACATGGCTTTGTGCCAGACAGCAGCCATCACAGCACCCAGTCGGGGTGGGGGGGGCAAGATATGGGGGGTTTCAGCAAGCCAGAAAGGAAGTTTCCATAGAAAATTAGAAGAGGAGCCCCAAAGAACAAAGTCACACAGGACATTTCCACTGCACCCTTGTTATAAACCTATGGAGTCAAGTAAAATAACACCCCCCACCACCTGTGGCCCTGAAGACTAGAGAGTCTTGTCTCATTCTGAACTCTGAGCCATTGGCTCCCGGTCTCCAGGGGGATGGCAAGACTCAGCAGGAGCCCTCTGGAATCAGGGGGGCCATCATGGGGGCTCACCCCACTCAGCATATTCCCTCAGGGAAACCTTAGAGTCTCAGAGGAGGGTGTCCCCAAGGCCAGGACTTACCCAGGCTTCTCCCCACCAACTCCCTCCATACCTCAATGCCTGTGGTGAACATGGGAATTGTAGGAACCCTGGAAAATGCCCCAGGGGAAATAGAGTCAGGACCCAAGAGCCGGGAGCAGCAGCACCTCCAAACCCATCCTCTCAGGAAGATGTGACCCCAGGGGGCTCCACTGCTGCCTCCTCAGCGGCCCCAGCTAGGAAAGACCCAGAAAAGAAGCTTCTCCCCACCAGAGTCCATGGCACTGTCCAATGATTCGACCTCTGAAATGGGAGGATTTTATAAGCAGAGATGACATTCAAGAAGGGGTACGACCATCCTGCTTTGCCCTGGTATCCTAAGGATCATGGGAGCAAGCTGTCTGCCACCTATCAGAAACAGCCTTGAGGTGATGTCTCCTCCATTTGAAAGTGAGTGTCTTAAAGGCAGGAAATGCTTTGCTTAATGCTAAATTAATTAACAGGAAATGCTAAATGCTGAAAAAGAAGAAATACAGAGCTTATCATAGCAGTGCCTCTCAGAGTGAGCACCTAATGAATGCTCATCCATCCACCCATCCATCCAATCATCCATCCATCAATGTATCCATGCAACCATCCATCCATTTATCCATCCATCCATCCATCCATCCATCCATCCATCCATCCATCCATTCAATTATCCATCCAATCATCTATCCATCCATCCATCTACCCATCCATCCATCCATCCTTCCATCCATCCATCCATCCTTCCATCCTTCCATCCTTCCATCCATGCAACCATCCATCCATTTATCCATCCATCCACCCATCCATCCATTTATCCATCCATCCATCCATCCTTCCATCCATCCATCTATCCATCCATCCATCCATCCACCCATCCATCCATCCATCCATCCATCCATTTATCCATCCATCCATCCTTCCATCCATCCATCTATCCATCCATCTATCCATCCATCCATCCATCCATCCACCCATCCATCCATCCATCCATCCATCCATCCATCCATCCATTTATCCATCCATCCATCCATCCATCCATCCATTTATCCATCCACCCATCTATCCATCCATCCATCCATACATCCATCCATCAATGCAATTATCCATCCATCTATCCACCCATCCATCCATCCATCCATCCATTTTTCCATCCACCCATCCATCCACCCATCCATCCATCCACCCATCCATCCATGAATCCATCCTTCCTTCCATCCTTCCATCCATCCATTTGCAGGGAGGGACTGTTACCTTGCCAGCTCTAGCTGGAGGATGGCGGTTGGTGAATCCTTGTAGATATCCAGGACCTGAGTGTTCTAGGGCAGTAGAGTGGTGCCATAGTGCATGGAATGCCAGGCTGACATCAAGTGGCCCATCTTCCCGAGTTCAAATCTGACCTCAGACACTTCCCAGTGGTGTGACCCTTAACCCTTCTGGCCTCTGCTCCCTTCTCTCTGAAGGGAGCCGGAGAAGCCAATGACAAACCAGTCCAGTGTCTGCCATGGCAATCCTCAGTGGGACCATGAAGAGCTGGACAGGACTGAACAACACCTGAACCAGAAGCGGGGGCTTCAGGGAGTGGACATCACTCCCTGCACTTGGTTCTAAATTAGCCACCTCTTTGGGTACTGAAGGCTGACCTCCCTGAAAGTCTGCCTCCAGCAGCAGGAGGTCGATACCCGTCCTGGCCCGCGGGTGGCTCCACAAAGCTGGCATGAGTGGGTGTGCACACAGGGACGCGGGCCTTCCTTTATAGCTGTTTCCCCGTGTGCCCGACCAGGGAGGACATTTCTTTGGCTCACCCAAGGAATGGTTCGTGCCAATTTGCCACAAATCGAATCGAGCCGTGTGCCCACGGTGGGCCATGGAGCCTGCCATGCTCTGAGGGATGAAGCTAGCTTTTTCCGTCTTCTGGGTGGCGCTCTGGCAGGAGCCATTCAGGACCCCGAAGGGAGGTCAGACAATGCCCTGACCCTTCCCCCTGACCCTGCTTCTGCTCTTTGACCCCGATCCTTGTGGACCGTTTCATGATGTCGGAGGTCGGTGGATTTTAGGGGAAGGATCTCCATGGCAACGCCGAGCTACATTTCCTTTGAAACCGAGTTTATCGTTTTTATTTTTCAAGCAACGAGTATTCCCCAAAATCGATCTGTCCTTTCTGCCACCAACAATTAGGCAACTTTTCAGGCAAACCGCCGGCAGATGTCCTCGGTCTACAGCTGCATAATCCAGCGAAGCGATTCCCACATTGGCCGTGTCCCTAATTTCTGTGTGGCCGTGAGGGGGGCGATGGACCGGCGGCCCCTTCCTCGTGCAGGCCGCTAGCGCCAGCCCTTAGGCGGCTCCAGGAGCCTGTGGAGACGAGCCAGAGGTCGGCCAGCGGCATTTGGGTGGCCAGAGCCGTGACCACGAACCCCTGCTACGGACCTCGGCTCGTCCCCGGCACCGGTGTCCTCCTGAGCCTTCTCCTTGGCTGGCCATCTCGGCCTCCTCAGTCCCTGCTAAATTTCTGCCTTCCACGGGACGTTTTTCCCGTGTCTCCCTCAGTGGCTGATTATTTCTAATAGATCTTGGGGTTGGTCACAAGCATTTATTACGGGGCAGTCTGTCCTTGGGAGCCCCGGTCTAACGGGGGAGACGGCCCGTACCAACACCATCCCGGGAGGGACATTAAAAGGGATCCCTCTAAAATGCAGGTTCTGAGGAAGCGGAGAGGAGGCTGCTAAGCAGCAGCCAGGGAGAATCAGCAGAGAGAGAAAGCCTTGCTCAACAAACAGTCAAGAAGGGCAGCTGGGTGGTGCAATGGTTAGAGCCCCAGCCCTGAAGTCAGGAGGACCTGAGTTCAAATCTGGCCTCAGACACTTAATATTGCCTAGCTGTGTGACCCTGGGCAAGTCACTTAACCCCAATTGCCTCGGGGGGGGGAAACAAAAAAAAAGTCAAGAGTCCGTTAGATTGAAGAATACCTAAAAGTTGGGGGGGGGCAAAGTCGGGGTAGGGGAGATAGACTATGAAAAGGTCTGACTACCAGAAGTTTGAGTTGGATCCAGGAGATAATAGGGAACCACTGGAGCTGACTGAGGGCGGGCGGCACGGTCAGACCTGCCTTAGCAGAGAATGGGCTCAAACAGAGAGAGTCTGGGCCCAGAGCCGCCCCTTCCCCCAAGCAGGAGCTTGCAGTTGTCTGGCGGTGGGGTGAGGAAGGGCTGCACCGGGCTGGGGGCAGCAGCAGGGGGAGAAGCGGGGCTGGGCAGGGGCTTCTCTCAGCCTGGGGAGAGTCTGGCCCTGAATTGGGCGTGGGGAGCTGTGCCTCGGTGGGTGGTCCCTGCCAGGGCACTGAGGCAATCCAGAAGAGGGGAGAGGTTGGAGCAAAAGGCAATGAGGCTCTCAGGGGACCCCCGAGGGTCAGGAGAAAGGCCAGCGCCGGTCGGACGGATTTCAGAGAGATGGCCACGGAGTCCATGGGAACTGCCCAGCTCACCATGGAAGTGATAAGGGGGAGAAGGCAAGAGGGCCCAGGACAGAGCCCCTGGGGGGGACCGGGGTGAAGGTCCAGCAAAGGAGACTAAGCAGGGGACGGGCTGGAGTTCCAGAGAGCCCGGAGAGAAGAGAGCGGCAAGGGAGAGAGCCACTGACCGCTGCGAGGGCTCAGGGGGATGAGGCTGGAGCAGGCCACTGGGCAGGCAGTGGGGAGGCTGCTCGGGCCTCAGAGCCCCGGCCAACAGGCCATTACCTCACGAAATCACCAGGTCTGCCCTGGCCCCTCTCACTGCTGGTGATTGGGGGGGGGGCTCATCAACCAAGTTACAAACGGCCCTGGGCGGAGAAAAGGTCCCAGGCGGCTTTAGAAAGGGCGCTCTGGGGGAAGGAGGAAGCCAGAGGCCAGACTGGAGGGGGGAGAAAAGGAAGTGGAGGCAAGAGCTCGGGCCCACAGGGAGCATGGACCGGAAGAAAGCTCAGATGGGCGGGGAGGGGGGGCAGAAAGGATGGGGGGGGTGAGAGTGGGAGAGGGCTGGGTCTGGGGTCGGCAAGATTGACCTTCCTGAGCTCAAAAACAGCACGAGCACAGACACACACACAGACACACACCCAGTGTCTGTGCCACCTAGAGACACACGTACACACAGACATGCGGGCAAATACGTGTGTGTGCATGTGGCATTCCAAAGCACCGCCCAGCGTGACGCCAGCAGCCCAGCGCTCCAGCCACAGCACACGTGGGCCTGTGTCCCCAGAGACATCCAATCGTCCCCAGTCATCTTTGCCCCCCCCGGGGGGGGGTTGGAGGTGAACCTTCCGAGTTGACTTCCTTATTTAGTGTATGGGCTGCTGATGGCGGGGACTTATTTGGAAAGCTTTCCATTGGCATTCTCCCAGGTCCGGCTCTCGCTCTCCCATAGGGACTCTCCCGGGCCCGGCTCTCGCTCCCTGGTTTTGTTTGTATCCCAGTTTGGATACAAGGGCAGCCTCCATCTAGCCCGACACCTGCATGACTACCCCTCTGTGGCCCCTGGACGCAGACTTTTCTCAGCCGGAGGCAGCTTTCTCCCCATGTGGTTCTTCTCTTGCTCTAACCCCACTGATGTTTATCCAAAAGCTTTTCAATTTAATGTAACGTACGCTGGTAAATTTTGTCTCCTGGGATCACCACCATCATCTGGCCAGATGATAAACATTTAACCAAAGACTCTCCAGGAAAAACACTATAATAATCTCCAATGTCCTTTAAAGCTCAATCTGCCCGGATATCTCCTCATGGCTTTACTAAGTCTTACTATCACCCCAACACTAAGTCCAGCCCTGACCTGCAGTCCCCGCCAGAGCCCCTCCAGCCACCCCCTGCCTTTATCTTTATTTCTTTAGGAACTCTAGCCTCAGTCACAGTAATTCCCCCACTTTGTGGATAAGGAAACTGAGGTCCAGAGCGGCAGGAACCGCTAGTGGCCGATGGGAGCCCCCACTGTGCACTGCATCCATCCTGGAGCCATGGAGCTGGAGGCTCCCCGTCCTTTTCTCTGGGGCTCCGGGGAGACTCCACACTGAGACCCCTTGCAGTGGGATTCTCCTTATTCCGAAACACTCCTTGGGCTGAGGGCAGGGGCTCAGTTTGGGGTCAGAGTAAGGGACCCCCACACTACAGTTCCCTTGAGGGCTCAGCCCCGGGAAGTTAGGGCTGGCGTTCTGGACCTCCACCACCAGGGGGCGCCTTCAGCGACGCTGAGGTGACCATTTAATTGGCCAGTGGCTTGGAAGCTTAGGCTCCGTCCTGGGGGAATTTGAGCCCCATCTGCCTCCTGCTTTCCTCCAGGGTGTCCGCCAAGAGCTCCAGGCGCATTACAGGGCTCTCTTTCAGGCCCAGGGAACCACCGAGGGTCACCAGCTCGCCCCAGGAGATGGGGGTCAGGGACCCCAATGAGCCTCCTCCTTTGTCCTCCCCCGGCAGCACGTGCTGGGCCTCCTAGACCATGCCCACGGAATTGGTGAAGGTGAACTTCTGTGTCTGGAACCGTGGGCAATGGGAACTTGGGGCACTTCCCATTCACTACCAGCTGTTGGGGAACCACATGTTGACAAGGATCTGGGAGGAGGGCACAGGAAAGGGGTCTGACTCCAACTCCCCGGGGATCTCAGGCGGCCCCTCAAGCCCAGGGTCCTCTTCCCTGGGCCCTGGCACCGAGTTGGACAGCTCAGGGGCGATGCTACAGCTGAAGGTGCCCTGCAGCCCGCCAGGGTACTGGAGGATGGCTGCCGCTGTGCCATCCACACCTAGCGGGGACACTGGTCACTCGCACCCAGCAACCAAGCTTTGGGGGAGCCCCGCCATGGAGATGAACTGGACACGGTGGATGCCCAGGTCCAGCAGCCGGCCCCCCGCCGTGGAGCGTGCAAGTTTGCTACAATCCCCGCCAAAGTCCACGCGGACCAGACACACCTCCGCGGGGGTGCCTTGGGACAGCAGAGTCGCCTTGGTGGGGGAAAGAACCGGGTCCAGATGGCCTGGAGGGAAGGGGGTGAAGGCACAGCGGGCAGGGCTCCCGGACTCGGGGAAGCGCCCCTCCGCACTCCAGATTGGAACCCTGACACTGACTCCCACAATGCAATTCCCTTGAGGGCTCCGCCCCCCGGGGAAGCGAGGGCTGGCGTTCCGGATCTCTACTGGGTGGGGGGCGTGGAATGGAGGGGGCACACACAGGCCAGGCACTGGGGTGACTGGGGCTGTCGTTCTGGACGTCCACCGCCGGGGGGCGCGCGCAGACCAGACACAGACATCCCTCTCACCTCCATCAGGAAAAGGCGGCGGGCCCTGGCGGCGCCACCAGCTAGCTGACCTCGGTGGTCGTGACCCCGAGAGGCTTCTTGCTCAGCACCAGCTTTCCAGCCGCTAGGGCCAGCAGCACAGTGCGCAAGTGCTGTGGGTGCTGAGCGCCCAGGAACACCCAGTCAGGGACTGAGAGGCGGGGCCAACATAGAGGCCCCGCCCCCAGATACTTCCTTCCTCAGCAGCTCTGGCACCTCCCCTCTGTGGAAGCCCCGCCCCCTGGTTCCTTCCCCCGGTCCCTAAGTGTCCCTTGGACCGCGTCTCACCCATGTCTGGGTCCCGCCCCAGCTCCTCCTAGGAGCCCCAGTGCTTGGGGGGGTGGTCTCCTGCCTTCTGAGCCCCGCCCAGGGTCCTGGGGGCCACGGCCACAATCTGTGACCAGAGACCCCTTCCAGATGGCTCCCGGACCCAGCCACGCTCCCCAGGGGTCCTGTCCACCCCAGCCACAGCTTCCGGCCGAACTAGACCCCAGGGCCGACCCCCTCCCTTCCCCCAGCCCCACGTGCTCAGTGACCCCAGAGCTTCGCCTTCCGGACCTGTCCTGGGCGATCGCAGCGCCCCCTCCCCAGCTCCACGTCTCACCCCAAAGGGACCCAGGAGGCCTGGCCCCAGCCTTCCCTCCGCCCCAGCGCCCCCCCACCCCGCAGCGTCAGGACCTGATGCTCAGAGCGGGGCAGGCTCCTCAGGACAGTGGCCAAGACACCCCCCCACCCTCCGCACAGAGCTCTGCCCACCCCTGCAGCAGCCAAGGACACCCCAAACTTCAGTCCAAACGGGGCTCGGAAAGCCAGAGGGAGGGCTCGGAGCTTGGAGGCAGGGCCCCCCTCAATCTCCCCTTTCCTGCTTCACCTCTGACCCTGCCTCGCCCCCCCCCCAATTCTCCAATAAATGTCCCGGAATAAATAAGTCCGAGGCTCGGTTCCGGCTCTGCTCCAGCTGCCCCACTCCTGAAATGACCTCGAGGCCCCTCCAGCTCTGGGATCCTGCCACCTTTCCAAGGGGCAGAAGTGGGGCAGCCCCTCCTCCCACCATGTGGATCCTCCTGGCCTTGGAAAAGGGGCCCAAGGACCGCTTCCCCCCTGACCTGCTGCCCCCCCTTGCCTTTCCCTCTGTGACCTTTCTTCTCCAAGGCCCCATAATGTACAAACCGGGGCTCCTTGGCTTTCTCTGTCCCTAGACCCCACTCTGCTGGCAGGGCCTCCTCCCCACTCAGCTCACCACAGATCAATGCTATCCTGCTGCCTAGCACACAGTAGGTGCTTCATGCTTCCTTGAAAGGCTTGCAGAGAAGGACCTTTGGAGCCATGAGTGGGCAGGCCCCTTCTTTGGGGAAAAGCCCTCCCCAGGTGACTTCTGGGAGTGTTGGCCCAGCCCGTCTAAAGGTCTCTAAGAATGGGGCGCTGAGCCCGGCCCCAGACGGCTCTTCCCACACATGGAGAGCCTTCGACAGCCCCAGGTTTTTGCCACCAAAACTAAGCTGCCTTTTGCATCCTCCCCTCGGTGCTCCTGGCTCGGCCCTTTTGGACCAGACCAGAGCTTCGAGCCCCTCCTCCACTGGTCCAGCTTTCCAGGCCTTGGACCATCTTGTCCCCTCGGGCTGCTCTACAGCAGGATCCGCACTCAGGGCCTTCCCGGACAGAAGCCTCCGGCACACCGCGCCAAGGCCCCAAGATGGCCGAGAGCCCAAACTCCCTCCTTAGGCAAAGATGAGTCAGGGAGAGAGCTTAAGGGAAGCACAGGAACTGGGGGGCAGCCAAACCCCCCAATCTTCCCTGCTCCTTGAGGCCCACCCAGCCTTCCTTGACACAAGCTGGCCCCTTTGCAGGGACTGGCCAAAGGCCCCAAGTCTAGAATGCTGAAAAGTCTCGAACCCATGTCCAGGAGCTCCCTTCTGACAGAGACAGAGACAGCCAAGCAGAGACAGAGCCAGAGAGACACAGAGAGCCAGAGAGGCCATCCTGAGACAAAGGGTGTGTGTGACTTGGGAGACAGGGGAGAGGGACCTGAAGGGACAAGCACCAGCCTGCCCCCAGCACCGCTGCCTCCCCCCAAGCACAGTCACGCACGTGGTCAGGGAGCCCAGAAGTCTTTATTGGGGGACCTGGGGGATCCCTAGTGCTGGGAATCGGGCACAGGGGAAGCCGGGCCCGGGGCTGGCGCCTCCTTCTCCACAGCTGGCTCTGCCTGGGCTCCCGTCTCTAGAAGGACACGGGCAGAGAGAAAATAAGGGCCCGGACACCTTGCCTCCAGCCTCCGCCCTCTCCCAAGCTCAGAGCCCTTGCGGGCCAGACAGGTCCAGAACCACAATTCCCATGAGGCCGTGGGACAGGGCCCCAATGGCCGCGCCTCTGCCACCCCAGGGCTCTTGCTCTCTTAGACCCAAGCCCAGCCAGGCATGAGGAGGGGTCAGGAGGGAAGGCAGAGGAAGGGGCCGGCCCGGGGGTCAGGGGGTACCTGGGTGGGCCTGGAAAAGGAGCTGTCCATCGGGGCCTGGTGCTGGTGGGTCTGGGGGCGGCTGCTGCTTCCTCTGTTCCATGTGAAGGACGGCCTGGGGATGCAGAGATGGGAGGTGGGGGTGAGCAGACCCGGGCTGACACCCTGCCCCCCCGGTCCCCCCAGCCTGCCCCCCCCCACCTGCTGCAGCTCCTTCTTCTGGGCTTCCAGCAGGCCCTGCGAGTGGTCCAGGGCCTTGCTCTCCTGGCTCAGCCGCTGGGCCTGGGCCGCCAGCTCGGCCTCCCGCGCCGCCAACTCCGCCTCAAAGCGGCGCAGTTCCTCCTCGGTGTAAGCCGGGTGCTCCTCCAGAGTCTGGGGGGAGGCAGGGTAAGGGAGAGCGGGCCCTCCCTCAGCCCTCCGCCTGCCTGCTGGGGGGGAGGGGATGGGGCCCACAGGGCAGGGGCAGTGGCAGGGCCATGAGGCAGCCCCTGAGGGACGGCGGGGATGGGGGGGGGGCACCATTGGGAGGGGACAGGAGGGGGGGTGCGGTCACCTCCCAGCCCTTCGGGGCGGCTTCTTCGAATTCCTTCCTCTGCGTGGCCAGGAGGAATTCCTCCAGGGTCACCAGGCGGTCCTGGTTTGTGTCCACCTAGGGGACGGCTGGATGTGAGCCGAGGGGCTGCAGGGGGTCCCAGACCCCTCCCTCCCAGTCTCACTGCCTCCATCATGTGCTCTGGGGGGAGGGGGTGGCGCTGCAGGGGGCCCCGGACCCCCCAGCTCCATCACTTCAGGGGGAAGGGGGTGGCACTGGGGGGGGCCCCGGCTCACCGTCTTCATGACGTGCTCCCGCATCCTCAGCCTTTCCTCCTCCATCTCCCTCATGTCATCATCCTCGTTCTTGGGGTCATACACCTTCTCCAGCTGCACGGCAGGGGGGCAAGGACGGGGCTCAGGGGAGCCGACCCCACCACCCACCACCTACTACCGAGCCCCGAGCCCCGAGCCCTCACCTCCTTGGTAAAGAGCGCCCCCAACCCCCGCTCACCCGCGCCCCCGTCGCTGGGGGGGGGGGGGGGGGGGGGGCGAGGTTAGGGAGGCTGCTGGCCGGACTCCGGCCTGGACCGGGGCCCTGGGACAGGGGTGCAGGGGAGCCCCGCTGGGCCAGACTCGGTGGGAGCAGCCTTTCCCCAAGGCCTGGGGCTGGTCCGCCAGCCTCCAGGCAGCGGAGGCTCCTGGGAGCCAGGCAGGGTCCCAGCCTCCAGGGCTGCCCTGTACCCCCAGGGACTCACCGTGCAGCCGGAAGAAGGTCTTAGGGTTGAACTCGGTGGGATCCAGCCCGTCCGTCTCTTCCCACACCTCTTTCAGCTGGGCCTGGCTGCCCTGGGGGGGAGGGGGAGAGCAAGGCTGGGGACTCACGGGTGGGGGGCCAGCAGCAGGAGTGTTTGAAGGGGAGCCCCGTGTCCCCTCCTGGGGCGCCGCGCCAGGCCCTCCCCCCGGGGCCGGCCCTCACCGGCACATTGAGCCGCGGATGCTGCCGGTGTCTCTGCTTCTGCTCCTCCAGCCTCCGCTCCTCTGCCAGCCTCTGCTCCTCTCCCAGGGAGTCCAGGTAACGGCGCCGCTCGTGCTCCTTCAGCATCTCGTAGCGCTTGAATTCCTCATGGTGGGCCGCGTCGTACTGCGCCAGGTCCCGGGTGGCCTGGGGACCCACTCAGGAGGTCAGGGGGCTTCTGGCCCCAGGCTTTGTGGCCGACTGTCCTGGGGCCCGGCCGTCCCCCACGCGCCCCCTGCCCCGGAGTCCAGCTCCCCCGCCGGACCGCCAATCAGCCCGTGCCCGCCCTCGCCCCCGTGGGCGGGGCAGGAAGGCCGGGAGGCCCGAGATGAGCCTCACCGTCTGGATCAGCAGCTCCAGGTCTCGGGCCTCAAACGTGTGCTGGTTCTGAGGGTCCAGATGCTCAAACTGCTTGAGAAGGCTCAAGTGGTCGACCTGCACCTCTGGGGCCCGGGAGAGAGGGACATACTCAGAGCTCTCCCTCCAGAGTGCTCCAAGGTCCCCCTCCCTCCCTCTGGGGCCTCCCTGAGACCTCCCCTCCCTCCTTCCAGGGCCCCCCCCCGAGGCTCTCCTCCCTCTCTCTTGGATCCCCCGATGCCCCTCTCCCTGCAGGGGGCCCCAAGGCCCCTCTCCCTCCAGGGCCCAGGTCTCACCGGGCTCCTGGGCAGCATCCATCTTGGCCTTAAGCAGCATCCGCAGGCGGGACACCTCCTGCCGCTTGAGCTCGTCCAGTTTGGTGCGAATGTGATGACTGACAAAGTCAAGTTCCCGACTCAGTTTCCCACTCTGGACCCCAGGGAGACACAGAGAGGCACAGTCAACGCGATGGGAAGCCAGCTGGAGGGGGACTGGCACAGCAGGAGAAAGACCCCCCCAGAAGCCCAGGGTGGGGTCCCTGGACTCAGCGGGCCCCCCTCCCCAGGGCACCGCCCCCCACCTTGATGTCCTCCGCGTTGGCGGCCTGCAGCTTCTCTCGGAAATGCCCGTCGGTCTCCAGGACCTGGATCACCTCTTGGAGGTAGCGATGGTAATAGAGTCCGGTGTCCTGGGAAGACAGGCCGGATCCCTCGAACCCGAGGTCGCCACGGGCCCTGCTCAGCTCTGGGGCCTTTGGAAGACGCCCCACTTGGCTGCCAAGCCTTTCACCCCCTTCCCAGTCTGCCCGCTGGGCCCTGGGCCCCTCACTAGCTCTGTGGTCCAGCCCAAGCTTTCCAGTCTATCTCTGAGCCCCGGCCTGGGCCACATCCTTCACGCCTGCAGGATGCTCCCTTGGGGTCCCCCTCCAGACTCAGCATTTCAGGAGCCCTCCCCAGCTGGGGGTGCCCCTTCCCCCAGCTCTAACACACTAAGGGCCATCTCATTGCTCACGGGCAGACCACCAGGGTCACCCATTTCCTCCTTGGGGGCCAAGGTGGCGTTTTGGGAGAGGGGAGGGGAGGGGCGGGGAGTGAGCCTGAGTGCAGCGAAGGCAATTTCTGTTCCCAGCAGGCCCCGGGGCACAGGAGCTCTGGGTCAGACCAAACTTGGGATCTAAGGCACAAGGAGGTGTGTGAAGCTTCCAGGCTGGCCTCAGTTCCCGGCAGCAGGGGGCCCAGTGGCTGCCGTGGCCCCGATCTTCGAGGCCCCGGGGAGACCCCCGCCCTGATTTTGAGTCCCGGCGTCCCCATAGACCAAACATCCTTCCCCCCCTCCGTGACTCCAACTCCCAGAAGACTCTACGAGAACAAGTTGTCCAGGAGACTGGCGGGCTTCGCGGAGGCCGCTGGGAGTTGTGGTTCTAACCTTCCCCCAGACCTCCCCCTCCCAGAGGTGGGGCAATTTGCCTCACCGGGGTCTCTGGAGGAGAAGGCGGCACCGCGTCCTTCTTGGGCTCAGGCCGGTCCAGAGGAGCTGGCTGGGCTGGCACGGGCAGCAGCAGCAGCAGCAAGGCGGCCAACAGCCCCCGGGGCATCATACTGAGGGCTACCCGAGACAAGCAGTCAGTCAGGGGAGGCTAGGCCCGGCGTCAAAGCCCCTTCCTCCTTTCCCCTGGCTTCGGCCTCAGCACCCCTGGGCCTTACGAGCCCCACAGAACCCCTGGGCCTTACGAGCCCCACAGAACCCCTGGGCCTTACGAGCCCCACAGAACCCGCGGATAAAAAGCTGAGGGAAGTGTAGAAACTACAAGTCCCATGAAGCCCCGGCCCCGCCAGAGTATCCCCGGCGTTGCTGGGATATGTAGTCCTATCCCACCCTCACACAGCTTGGGAGAACGCGGAGATGTTCTCTCCGCCTCTCTTGCCCTCTTCCAGCCCTCCCCCCACAGAGACCACGGAGCCCCTGCCCCCAAGTTGCTTACGTCTCACACCGCACAAGCCGCGGGGTGAGGTGGGGGGAGGTTCTCGGCACTTCTGAAGCGCGGAGTAAGCTAGGATGTTCCCAAGCCTGGATCCTGCCTAAGGTCAGCCTCCCGCTTCTTCGTTGGCTCCCAGACTTTCAATTCGTCCCGCCCCCGGCTCTAAATTAGCCAATCGAAAAGACAAATGTGCCCTATGTGGAGGTGTCACATGAGCAGACCGCGCCCATCAAAGAGCGAGCCTGGCATCTCCCAAGCACTCCCTTTCAGCCCCGCCCCCACCTCCTTATTAGGGGAAAAGCAGAAAAGGTGATGGAACCACAATTCCCAGCAGGCTGCACGATAGGGTTAGTAGGTTTTTTAATAGGTTGTTCTGCCGCAAGCCTTCCTGGGAATTGTAGTAACTTCGGTTTTATCTTCCCGAAGCCGCTAGAAGGTGAAGGTTGAGGTTCTTTAAAGAACCTGGCGTTCCAATTCCAAGTTGGAACGTTCAGCCAGTTGCTAGGCAGCCCATAGGAGAGCGGGCTCAGTGGCTGCCAGGGAGAGCCCGATAGTGGGGGCCAAGAGGAGGCGGAGGAGTAGGAGGGGGGTGGGGGACGGGGTCGTTCCTAGAGGGGATCCCCCCATCGGGGATCAGAGCATCAGGGAAGCTAGCTAGCACCTAGCCCCCCAGCCAGGGACCTGCCCGACTTGGGAGAGAGAGCAAGCCAGGTATGGGGGAGGATGGACAGACGAGAAGCTGACCAGACTGCGTGTCCCTTTCAAGGACCCCGACATTTGGCTTCCCCAGCCCTCACTCTGTTTCCCAAGCCCAGAGGCTTTCTGGGGTTTTAGGGACCCAGGAGTCTGAGGCTGCCAGTCCTCGATCCCCTCTGCGATTAGCTGTCACAGCCCATATGCCTTAGCCCCTTTATATATGCTCAAAAGAGGGGAATACAGCTGCTAGACCACCAACACCAGCCCTTTTGATATTTAGCTCAATCTCCTGAGTCCAGAGGCTTTCTGGTGGGGTTTTAGGGACCCAGGAGTCTGAGGCTCCCAGTCCTCAATCCCCTCTGCGATTAGCTGTTGCAGCCCATATGCCTTAGCCCCTTTATATATACTCAAAAGGTGGGGGCAAGTTTCCTGAGCCCAGAGGCTTTCTGGGGTTTTAGGGACCCAGGAGTCTGAGGTCCCCAGTCCTCAATCCCCTCTGTGATTCACCTGTCACAGCCCATATGCCTTAGCCCTTTTATATATACTCAAAAATTGGGGACACAGCTGCTAGACCACCAATGCCCGCCCTCTTGACATTTGGCTCAGTTTCCCGAGCCCAGAAGCTTTCTGGGGTTTTAGGGACCCAGGAGTCTGAGGCCCCCAGGCCTTGATCCCCTCCGCCATTCAGATATCACAGCCAACGTGCTTTAGCCCCTTTGTGTATACTCAAAGGTTGGGGCAGAGCTGCTAGACCCCCCTAATGCCAGCCCTCCAGTTCATGGAGGGATCTGGAAGTTTGGCGGCCCCTAGAACAGCTCCCCAGCCTCTCATGTCTCGTCCCCTTTCAGGTCAGGCCAGAAAGCTGCTACTGTGCAGAGGTGGAAGGCATATTGGCTAAGGGACAACTAGAGGAAGAGAGAAAGAGGGTGAAAGAGTGAGGGACTGGGTGATTGGTGGGGGGAGGAAAAGGCTGAAGCCGAGAAGCTGGTGTGCGCCCAGAGGCTGAAAGCCAAGCTTTCCCGACAACCTTCGGGGCAGAAGGAAGGGCTTTTCTCTCCTCAGCCCCCAACCACCCAGTCTTCCAACCTAGATCAGCCAGGGGAGTCACCTGAGAGCAGGCAGAAAAAGTGGGGCTCAAGGCCCATAGCTGATAGGGTCTAAAGCCACAGTCCCGGATCCTGAAAGGGGGGGGGAGGTTAAGGTTGGAAGGCCACAACACTGGGTCTCAGACAGGGGTTAAAGCCCAAGAACAGGGATCCTAAATCCTGAGGCCTGATCCCTGTATCACCAGGATGTCTCAGGACAGTGACCTGTGGAGGAAGGATTCGTGAGTTACGCCTTTTTCTGCTGAGGGGGTGGGGTGGAGTCTGGGTGTCTGCATTTGGGGGCTGCAGGAAGCTAGGGAGTAGGCTAGAGAAAGGCAAGCCTAGGGGAAGGGACACCTGGCCTCCTGGGGCCCGAGAGGGGCCCTGGTCACAATTCTCTTGTCACCTCACAGATCTGCTTTGGGAGGGGTGCCGCCCACAGATTGGGGGAGCCCAGGACCGGCCCCAGGCCTGTGTATCTCTCTCCTCAGGAGTCTGGGCGACGAACTGGCCGCTGCGAGGCAGCAGAAGCTGGAACAACAGGTACTGGGTCCCCTCCCGTTATCCCCTTACCCCCATTCCCGCCAAAGCTGTGCCCCTGCCCACTGCGGGACTTCGGAGCTGTCACTATGCCTCTCGGGGCCTCGGCCTTTCCCTCGGTGAAACGGGACAGACAGGGCGGGAGCCTTGGGCTAGAGCATCTCTAAGCGCTCCGAGGGCCCCCCCCCCCCCAGTGGCGCTTGTTTGAGAAGAAGCAGCGGCGCAAGCGCCAGGAGCCACTGATGGTCCAAGCCAATCCCGACGCTTCCCTTCGGCCTCGACGGCCCCGACGGCGAGAGGAGCGAGGCCCCGGGGAGAGTGGTGAGGGCTAGCTCAGGGAGACTAGAGGGTGGCCTGCTGGGCGTGGCGCTTCCACCCGCAGCCTGTGGCAGACCCGCGTTGTCCTCCAGGCCCGGTGAACCCTTATCTCCTGGAGAACGTGCCAGAGGCGCACCAGCGAGCTGGTACCCACAGCATTCAGGGCAGCGTAAACTGCGGCGGTGACTGTGGGAGCGAGCGCACCTCTGGACAGGCCTTAGGAGGGGCTGGTAAACTGCTGCTCCTCTGACGCCCCCAGGCCTGCTCCCGATTCTCGGGCCCCAGGCTCCTCCGCCCCTTCTCAGCCCTTCCGGGCTCCCCCATCCTGCCTCCGCCCCTCTCCCCCCCCCAGCCCAGCTGGCCCTTTCCCCAGACTGCCCCCCCTCCTGGGACCCACAAGCCCCTGTCCTTTCAGTACCCTGGTCTCCCCTCCCCCCGGTCCCCAGCTGCCAGAGATCCCGGCGTCCCAGCGGCCAGCCTTCAGCTCTCACTCTGTGCCCACAGACAGCTCGGACCCAGAACTAGAGGAGGTCTCGGTGGAGGACAGCCCGATCTCTCCGCCTCCCAGCAAGGATATGCCTGGGATCCGGCGCTGGGGATGGCCAGCTCGGCAGAGGCCAGGTGAAAGGAGGCTTCGGGGCCGGGGCTGGGGGGTCGGGAGCCGCCGTCCCCACCTCCCCCTTATTCCCTCTTTTTGGCCTCCACCTCCTCAGGGAGAGGAGCGGCTCTACCAGAGCCCAGACCTGTGGAGACTCCCGTGCGCCCGGCCGAGGAAGCGCCTGCGGCGTTGCCGGAGGAGATGGGAGCCGGTGAGGGGGCCCCCGTGCGGGAGGCGAGCTCGGAGCCGGCTCCGTCAGAAGTCCTGAAGACCGCTCCCCAATCGGCCGAGACCCCCCCCTCTCCCGGAGCAGAGCCTGAAAGCCCCGAGGCGTCCCAGACGGCTGGGGAAGAAGCGGGCGAGGCTCCCCCGGGTGATAGCCAAGAATCCCAGAGCGACCAGAGTAAGCTGGGGGCCGGATGTGCGCCAAAGCCGGCCGCAGCGCCCCGAAGGCCCGGGCTCGGCAGGACCAGGCCCCCCCACGCACTTTTCTAGTTTGCCGGCCCCTTAGGGAAAGCCATTGCCGAAATGCTGGGCCCCAGAATTTGGGTTCCGGGGCCTGGCGCGGGGGGCGAGGCAGGGGGAGGGAGCCCAGGCCTTTTCCAGCCTGCCAGGACCGACGCCTCCTCCGCCTCCGTTTCCCCCAGAGGAAGAGGAGGAGGTGGTGGTGGCGGACGCTGAGGAAAGCAGGAACTACGAGGTTTCGGACTTGGGACTAGAACCGGGCTCACAGCAAGGTGGAGACCATGGAGATTCGGTGTCCGGCAAGGTCAGCTAAGGGCTAAAAAGGGACGGGTGGACGAAGGGGCCAATCAGAGCTGGGGACGTGCTCGGCGGGGCGGGCCTGAGCGGAAGGAAGCGCCAATTAGAGCGCGGGACTGGCCGGCTGGGCGTGAGGCAGGGCGGCAGCGGGTGTGTCTCGGCCGGCCAACTGAGGGAGCTTTCCCTGGGCTCTTAAGAGCCCGGGCGCGCTCCGCGGGCGGGAAAGGGAGATGGAGGAAGGGCGGCCCGGCCCCGAAATCCAAAGGGCTCGATGGAGGCTCGCTTCTGGCGCCTGTGCCTGGGTTACCTTACAGAAGTGACGTCCTGCACGGGCGCCGGGAGGGAGCGGTGGCCAAGTCTCGGGGTTGTCCCGGAGCTGAGGGGAGCTCCCTGATGGCCTGAGGGCGGGCGGGCCTCGGGGCTTGTCCCTGGAGGCCTGAGGCCGGGAGGGCCGGGAGGCTCGTCCCCGGCGGCCAATGGGAGGGCCGGCCGCTCACACCTGGCCCACCCCTCAGGATGTGGGCGAGGAAGAGGTGGCAACCCTGGCGCTGGAGCCTTCCCCCAATAGCGGGGTCGGGGCAGAGGCCGGGGACCTCTGGAAGGTGCCGCACTCCACGCCCCACGCCCCAGGCCCGCAGCCCGGCGAGGACATGGAGGCCTATGTGATGCGCCCAGCTCCTTGCAGCTGGACCGTGCAGTGCAGGATCACTCGAGACAAGCGGGGCATGGACAAGGGCATCTTCCCCTTCTACTACCTCTACCAGGAGGAGCCCGAAGGCAAGAAGGTGTGCCTCGGCCGGCCTTCAAGCTCTGGACCCGGGAGTCCCTGGTCCCCAGGCCCAGGAGCTGAGAGTTCCACCTCCCACTCCCAAATGGGCCACCTCCAGAAACTGGGGTCCCTAGAGCCCTGACTCCAAGAATCCCTGCCTCCCTCCCCAAGGACCCAGGAGCTCCAGCTCCCAATGTCAAAATTGTTTGCTTGGTAAACAAGACTTTCCAGGCTCCAGTGCCTCAGACCCATGAAGCCCCAGCCTCATATTCAAGAGACTCCAGCTGGGCCGAGCCCTCCAAGGCCAAGCCAAATGGCCTCAGCCTAAAACCCCCATTTCTGGGCTTCAAAATACCAGACTCCCCCCGGCCTGTGATCTTCCCCAACCCCTCCTCCTACCCGGACTTTCCACTGTGGTCCTCCATCACTTCAGAGCCTTTGAGGTTGACCTGTGCTGCTCCTCCTCACCTTTGAACCCCAGATTAGCTTCCCTAAATCCCCTAAGGCCCCCTCCCCACTGTGAGAGAGACTCAGCAGCCAGAATGCAGCTTCCATCTATGGAGGGGGGCAGGGAGATCCTGAGATAGCTAACTGGGGACCTCCACCACCCTCCCCCCCCCCAGCATTTTCTCCTCGCTGGGCGCAAGAGGAAACGGAGCAAGACTTCCAACTACCTCATTTCCCTGGACCCCACCGACCTGTCTCGAGATGGGGACAACTTTGTGGGCAAAGTCAGGTGGGGCAGAGGCTGGAGGGTGGAAACCTGAGTCCTTATAGAGGCTGGAGTGACGGGTTCCTTGGATCTGGAAGGGCATGAGGGATGGAGGAAAGGGATACCGGGGTCGGGAGGGATTGATGAAGGTTCCAGAGGGCTGCCGGGACCCTGGAGGTATTGTCCGGCCAACAGGTCGAACCTACTGGGCACCAAATTCACCATCTTCGACAATGGGGTGAACCCAGAACGGAAAACCTTCATGCTGGAGTCCACCCGGATCCGAGAAGAGCTGGGGGCCGTGTGCTATGTGAGAGCTGGTTTGGTAAGGGATTGGGGGGGGGGGCTGGCGATGGCGATGGCCAAACCCTGGGTCTTCCTTGCAGGAGACCAACATTTTGGGATTCCGGGGGCCACGGAAGATGACGATCATTATCCCGGGCATCGATCCCCAGAACCAAAGGCTCAAAGTCCAGCCCCAAAATGTGAGTCAGCCCAGAAGGGGGAGGCCCAAGGCTCCGAGGCTGGACCCCCAAGGACCAAGCGGAACCAAAGCTCAGGCTCCAAGAGCAAGCCTGATAGTGAGGAGGACTTGGCGGCAAGTGGCGGGTCCCTGAAGCCTGTACATGGGTCTACTCTTTCCCCAGGAGCAGGAAAGCCTTCTGAGTCGCCTACAGCGAGGGGCCAACCAAGGGCTGGTCCTCCTACAGAACAAGCCGCCATCTTGGAGCAACGCGAGCAGCGCCTACGTCCTCAACTTCCACGGGCGGGTCACTAGGGCTTCGGTCAAAAACTTCCAGATTGTGCACCCTGACAACCGTGAGCCAGGGGCGGGGCCGACAGGCAGGGCGGGCGGGAGCCCCGGGAGCCGGGGAGGGGAGGGGGGGAGCCCCACGGTGGCCCTCGAGTAATCCTTTGGCCAAGGCCCGTTCTTGGGTGCCAAGAAAATGTAAACAGGATAATCAACAGCAAAGGCCCCCCAGCATGCTGGGGTCGGGAAAGGTTTTTTGCAGAAGGGGGAGGATTGATCTGGGACTCAAAGGGAGCCAGGGAAGCCAGGAGGTGAACGGGGAGACAGCAGGACCCCAAGCAGGCAGCTGCGTAGGCCCAGCAGAGGAGGGCCAGGATGGCCCCCAGGAGCTCAGCTCCCAGAGGGCGTCCCTCGGGCACCGCCTCCCCTTCCCTGACCCCACCCTCGCAGCATTAGGAGCCTGCTTCCCTCCCAGATCTTGGGCAGGGACGGGGACTGGACTACATTTCCCAGGAGTCGTTGCGGCAGAGTCCTTGCCAGGCATCCCGGCGGCCCCGATGGCTGCTGGGCGTTGTAGTCCCTCTGGCCGGGATGGGGCCACCCCACCCCCACCCCCCACCCCCGCGGGTCTCCTCAACCGCCGCTTCTCTCCTCCAGCTGACTACCTGGTGCTGCAGTTCGGCCGCGTGGCCCCGGACACGTTCACCATGGATTTTCGATTCCCCCTTTGCCCCCTTCAGGCCTTCGCCATCTGCCTGTCCAGCTTCGATGGGAAGCTGGCGTGTGAGTGACGCCCCCCACCCCCCGGCTCACATGGGGCTGGCCCCCAATAAAGTAAACCCTCCCCCTCCCAACGTGTTTTCCAGCTGTTCTCCCCGGCCCCAACCGGGACTACGACTCCCATGAGGCCTCGGGGCAGAGGTGCAGGTCAATGGGTCTTTATTTCTATCTCCTTCCACCCGCCCTGGAGTCCTAGGCCTGGAGCCCCTTTTTACAGTCCAGGCCAGTGATTGCTCAAGTTGGCAGAGCCAGCGTTGGTACCCCAAGCCTCTTGGGTTGCAGATGGGGAGAGAAGGGATGTCGGGTCCCAGCAAGAGACAAGAAAGCAAAAAAGTCAGAGTGAGAAACTGAGGCAGGCTTGGAGGCGGTGACAGCCTGGGGGAAGCAACCTCACGGCTTCATTCTTTGTTTATTCCCGGCAGCCTGAGCTGCCCCTCCCCCCCATGATTCACCACCACCACCCCCCTTCGCCCTTCCAAATGGAGGGGGTGGAACGGGAGGAAATATCCTTGGAGACAGTAACCCAGCAAGATCCTGAGCCAGAAATAGACCCCGCCAGGGCCAGAAAGACAGGGGGAGACTGTCCCGGGACACGGGGGCGGGCTGGACTCCCTGGATCTGGGACAGGGCAGAAGCCCAGGGGTCCCACTGCCCACTTCCAGAGAAATCCCCAGAGGCTGGGCAGGGGAGGCCTGGTGTGGTGCTGTGGAAGGGAACCACAGCTGGGTGCTTCCTACTTATGGGAGCTGGGACAAGCCACTCAGCCTCAGTTTCCCCATCTGTAAACCAAGATGGATTCTGGGATAAAGTCACTTCACTTCTCACAGCCTCAGCGTGGACCCGAGGCCCCTTCCTGCTCTTTATCTTGCAGCCCAGGCTTGCTCTTCACTCCTTGGTGCTCAATACCTAAATTGCCACCTGGGAACAGGCCCCTTGAAGCCCGTATTTCTCAGCCGGCCCTGGCTTCCACACCCACCAAGTAGCCACCCTGTGTTTCCCTCCCTGAGGAGCCCCAAACTTAACTCTGCATTTACACAGACTCTTGCAGCTCTTTGTGCCGCCCATTGGAAGGAGCTGAAGTCCGAGCCCTGTCTGCTGGTGCGGGAGGCCAGACCAAACGCCCACCCTCTTCCTGTGCTCTGTCTAGTGGGAATGAGGCGGTGCTGGCTGTGATCAAACACACACCCTCAGCCTTTTTTTTTTTTTTTTTTTTAATTAAAGCTTTTTGATTGCAAAACGTATGTATGAGTAATTTTTCAACATTGACCCTTGCAAAGCTTTTTGTTACAAATTCCCCCCCCCAGTCCCCACCCCTCCCCTAGATGGCAGGATATTCACTACATGTTAATTATATTAAAATATTTGACAAGTCCAATATATGTACACATATTTCCACACTTACCTTGCTGTACAAGAACAATGAGATCTACAAGAAAAAAAAAATCAGAGGAAACACAATGTAAGCAAACATCAATAGAGAGCATGAAAATGTTACATTGTGGTCCACATTTCACATCCCTCTCTCTGGGTGTATATGGTTTTCTTCACCCAACAATTGGAACTGGTTTGAAACATTTCATTGTTGCAGAGAGCCACGTCCATCAGAATTGATCGTCATATAGTATTGTTGTTGCTGTGTATGATGGTCTCATGGTTCTGCTGATTTCATTCAGCATCAGCTTGTGCAAGTCTCTCCAGGCCTCTCTGAAATCATCCTGCTGGTCATTTCTTACAGAACAATAATATTCCATAACATTCATATACCATAGTTTATTCAGCCATTCTCCAATTGATGGGCATCCATTCAGTTCCCAGTTTCTAGCCTCTACAAAGAGGGCTGCCACAAGCACCTTTGCACGTCTTCCCTTCCTTCCTAAGAAGAGCAAAGTTTTTGCTGAGGTTTGCTTGCTTAACTATAGGGAGCTGCCTAGAGACCACCCCCACCCTTGTTTTTCCTTGTCATGGTGCCCCCGCCCAGTGTGGCAGAGATCCCAACTACATGGAAAGGCCCCCAGATATTGTTGTGGCTCCAGACCAAGCCCTTGTCCAATAGGGGCAGGTGGTCACCTTGTAAGTGCTCAGGGCCCTGACTGTGACAGCTTGTCTCATTTCTTCATGTCTATACTAAGGAGGATGCCCGGGCCCTGTGCGAGTGGCCCTGGGATGGATGTCGGAGCATGTGGATCGAGAAGCTCTATTTGACAGGGGATTGGGTGATAGGGGAAGGAAGAATGGGCAAAGGGACCCATGAAGCCGGGAGAAGAGCGTGGCGGTGCCCTGGGCAGAAGCTGGGAGGCTTTAGCTTGTCCCTCCTAATCTCAGAGTCTGCTCCCCCATCTCTCGCAGCAGCTCCAGCTCCTTAGGATGTTCCTCCATTCTTTTTTTTCTTGGTGGGGGTGGGGACCACCTGGGATCACATCCAACTAAGTGGGATGGCGTGAGTTTCCCCAGCCTTCACTGATCTCTCTGATTGTACCCAAGCCAACTCCCTTCTTTCCTCCTCTTTGCACCTTCAGGATTTTCTCCTGAGCATCTCCTACCCTTCTTGGTGGAATCCACTGCCACCTAATCCATCGGACACCGCCGCCTTTCTCTGTGAACCTTTAGCATTTGCTCCCCTAAAATTTTGGCTGTGCCAGACTCTCCCTACTTTTGCCCTCATAGAACCCAGGCTGCAGGATCCTTCCTCTCGCCTGCCCGAGTTCCTGTTTTTTCCTCCTCCCTGGCCCCAGCAGCCAGTCTCTCCCAGTCTCAGCAGAATTTCCCCTTGTTGGGTCTTCTATTGTGAAAGGACAAAGGGCCCCTGAGGTCAGTCAAGGAGCAAGGTCCACTTTGGGCTGGGCCACCTGCTTCTCTGTTCTGGCTCTTGAGATGCCAATAAGAGAGGGAAGTGGGAGCTGGCATTGCCACAGGGGGCAGGAGACAAAGGGGGCTGCTGCCCGAGGTGATGCTCTGACAGGACTTTCACCATAGATGGCAGAGGGAGTCTCACCCTTGCTTCCTGGAATGCATCGGCTTCCCGCCATGAGGCAGAAACTCCTGGACATAGGTCTGGGGGCTTGCCTGAGGCAGCCTGCCAAGGGACCCAACCACTGGGTTGAGCTGGCAAACTCTCCACTGCTTAGCATAATGCCCGGGGCCTGGTATGGACTCATTCTTTGGCCCAAGAGCCAAAGTCAATCCCTGCTGGTGGAAGGAGACCACCTTCTGGTCTGGTCTGGGGGTGCCTGACCACCTTCCTCTCTTTGATCTTTTAAGAGTGAAGATGCTTGAAATTAGAGGAATATAGGATAGTTTACCTCTCAGACCTGTGAAGGAAGGAATGTGTGTCCAAAGAAGATCTGGAACTCTTCATTGAACACCAGATAGATAATTTTTGACTATATTAAGTTAAAAAGTTTTTGTACAAACAAAAATAATGCAGACAAGATTAGGATGGAAGCAATAAATTGGGAAATCATCTTTATATTTAAGGGTTCTGATAAAGGCCTCATTTCTAAAATATATAGAGAATTGAGTCATATTTATAAGAATTCAAGTCATTCTCCAATCAATAGATGGTCAAAGGATATGAACAGACAATTTTCAGAGGATGAAATTAAAACTATTTCTAGTCACATGAGAAGGTGCTCCAAATCACTATTGATCAGAGAAATGCAAATTAAGACAACTCTGAGGTACCACTACACACCTGTCAGATTGACTAAAATGACAGGAAACGATAACGATGAATGTTGGAGGGGATGTGGGAAAACTGGGACACTGATACATTGTTGGTGGAACTGTGAACGGATCCAACCATTCTGGAGAGCAATTTGGAGCTATGCTCAAAAAGTGATCAAACTGTGCATACCCTTTGACCCAGCAGTGTTTCTATTGGGCCTATTTCCCAAAGAGATTTTAAAGGAGGGAAAAGGACCCACATGTGCAAGAATGTTTGTGGTGGCCCTTTTTGTAGTGGCAAGAAACTGGAAACTGAAGGGATGCCCATCAATTGGAGAGTGGCTGAATAAATTATGGTATATGAATGTTATGGAATATTATTGCTCTGTGAGAAGCGACCAGCAGGACCATTTCAGAGAGGCCTGGAGAGACTTGCGTGAACTGATGCTGAGGGAAATCAGCAGAACCAGGAGATCATTATACACGGCAACAACAAAACTATATGACGATCAATTCTGATGGACATGGCTCTCTGCAACAATGAAATGTTTCAGAGCAGTTCCAATTGTTCAGTGATAAAGAAAGCCATATACACCCAGGGAGAGGCCTGTGGGATCTGAGTGTGGACCACAACACAGCATTCTCACTCTTTTTTTGTTATTGTTTGCTTGCATTTTATTTTCTTTCTCATTTTTTCTCTTTTTGATCTGATTTTTCTTGTGCAGCATGATAAAGACATATAGAAGAAATGCACACATTTAACATATATTGGAATACTTTCCATCTAGAGGAAGGGAGGGAGAAAAATTTGGAACACAAGGTTTTGCAAGCATGAATGTTGAAAACTATCTTTGCATGTATTTTGAAATTAAAAAGCAATTATTAAAAATAAAAAGGGAGTAAGCTCTTTTGAAAAGTAATAGAATAATAATAAACTATATATGTTGCTTTATTATGTAATACAACAATCTTTGAGCAGCTAGGTTGCTCAGTGCATAGAGCCCTGGGCCCAGAGTCAAGAAGACCTGAATACAAATCCAGCCTAAGACACTTCCTAGCTGTGTGACCCTGGATAGTCACTTCACCTTGTCTGACTCAGTTTCCTCATCTGTCAGATGAGTTGGAGAAGCAAATGGTGCCCTAGTCCAATACCTCTGCCAATAAACCTCCAAATGGGGTGATAGAGAGTTGGACATGATTAAACAACAAGAGAGCTTTTATTATCCCCTTTTATAGATGAAGATCCTGAGGCTGAGCGCAGATAAGAGACTGAGGCTCTTCCTTGACCTTAAATACAGTACTCTATATACTATGCCATTGAGCTGCATCTCTTGGGGAGAAAAAGGGGGCAGGGGATCAAAGAAGGGACATAAGAGTTAGCCTGGAATGGACAGGAAAAAAATAACTGCAAATGGAGAAAAAGAATTACTCACTTCCTGTTTTGTCTGTTTCCTCTGCCAAGAAGAATGATCTTTGCATCCAAAGTGAGTCCTGGGGAGTGGCTCCCCAAGATAAGGAGGGGGACAGTGGGAGCAGCCCTCAGAGCAGTTGGAGGCTCCTAGCCCAATCCTTGGGTACTAAAGGGACGGACAGACCTAACTGTTAAGTCCGGGACGGGCAGAAGATTTGGGGAAATGGAAGATTGTTGTGGCCAGTGGCGGTTGAAAATAAGGAGATGGGGTTGCTGATAATTCAACAGAGCCGTTATTGAGAGAAATCCTGCTGTTTATATAAGCGTATATAAAAACGTGGTTATTATAATTAACCTGTAGTGGACTTCCTGCCATGTAGGGGAGGGGTGAGGAGTAGGGGGGGGGGGAATTTGTAATAGAAAGCTTTGTAAGGGTCAATGTTGAAGAATTACCCATACATAAGTTATGCAAATTAAAAATAAATAAATTTTAAAAAACAGGGTTATTATATTTATGTTATGTTATTATGAAAGACATCGATCTGGACCAACCCTGTTTCTGTTTTCTATGATCTAACTTTCTGAAACATGTAAGTTTCTAGAGACTCAATCTTGTGTAAAGTTCCCAGTGCCCTGTAATTGGGCCAGAACCTTAGGTTTTCTCATGATCTCAAGCTTAAATGCACCTTTGATTAATCTTAGGAGGAAGGGAACATCCCTGTTATTGAAGTAATATCTCTACAGGAGATCTGGCCTAAGGTTGCAGAAGAGCACATGGTTTTTTCAGAAAGAGAATAGGTCTGCAAGTTATTGTAAGCCTGTGAGCTTGATCTGGGCTCCTGGAAAAGTTCTGGAGGGATCATTAAAGAGGTAGTTGTCAGACTTCTAGAAAAGGAAGCAAGCTGAAAAGCCAGCTGAGGTTCAGGGTTATTTTTTCCCCTTGTAGTTCATTTTATTTTATTAAAGCTTTTTATTTGCAAAACATATGGATGAGTAATTTTTCAACATTGACCCTTACAAAGCTTTCTGTTACAAACTTTCCCCTCTCACCCCTCCCCTAGATGGCAGGAAGTCTCCTACATGTTAATTATGTTAAAATATTTGCCATACAAAGGATATGAACAGACAATTTTCAGATGATGAAATTAAAACTATTTATAATCATATGAAAAGGTGCTCCAAATCGCTATTGATCAGACAAATGCAAATTAAGACAACTCTGAGATACCACTACACACCTATCAGATTGGCTAAAATGACAGGAAATGATAATGACGAATGTTGGAGGGGATGTGGGAAAACTGGGACACTGATACATTGTTGGTGGAGCTGTGAACGGATCCAACCATTCTGGAGAGCAATTTGGAGCTATGCTCAAAAAGTTGTCAAACTGTGCATACCCTTTGACCCAGCAGTGTTTCTATTGGGCTTATATCCCAAAGAAATCATAAAAGAAGGAAAGGGACCCACGTGGGCAAGAATGTTTGTGGCAGCCCTTTTTGTAGTGGCTAGAAACTAGAAACTGAAGGGATGCCCATCAATTGGAGAGTGGCTGAATAAATTATGGTATATGAATGATATGGAATATTACTGTTCCAGAAGAAATGACCAGCAGGAAGATTTCAGAGAGGCCTGGAGAGACTTGCATGAACTGATGCTGAGTGAAAGGAGCAGAACCAGGAGATCATTGTACACGGCAACAACAAGACTATATGAGGATCAGTTCTAATGGACCTGACTCTCTTCAACAATGAAATGCTTCAAACCAGTTCCAGTTGTTCAGTGAAGAGAGCCATATACACCCAGAGAGAGGGATGTGAAATGTGGACCACAACATAACACTCTCATACTCTAGATTGATGTTTGCTTGCATTGTATTCCCTTTATTGGATTGTTCTCTCTTATTTCTCCTGAACAAAAAAAATGATGTGTGGCAATAACTATACATATATTTGATTTAAGTATTCTAACATAATTATCATGTAGTGGATATCCTGCCATCTAGGGGAGGGGTGGGGAGTAGGGGGGAAAAATTTGTAACAGAAAGCTTTGTAAGGGTTAATGTTTAGGAATTACCCATACATATGTTTTGCAAATAAAAAGTATTAATAAATAA
Source organism: Myrmecobius fasciatus (assembly GCA_023553655.1). Taxonomy (NCBI): domain Eukaryota; kingdom Metazoa; phylum Chordata; class Mammalia; order Dasyuromorphia; family Myrmecobiidae; genus Myrmecobius; species Myrmecobius fasciatus. Next base: position 63,773 of record JAJPUD010007781.1, on the reverse strand, counting down.
AAAATAAAAATTAAAAAAATAAAAAAAAATAAAAATAAAATATTTGACATATTGAATATATGTATACATATTTATACAGTTATCTTGCTGTACAAGAAAAATCGGCTCAAGAAGGAAAAAACCTGAGAAAGAAAACAAAATGCAAGCAAACAACAACAGAGAGGGTGAGAATGCTGTGTTGTGATCCAGACTCAGATCCCATGGTCCTCTCTCTGGGGTATATGGCTTTCTTCACTGAACAATTGGAACTGGTTTGAAACATTTCATTGTAGAAGAGAGCCATGTCCTTCAGAATTGATCATCACATAGTCTTGTTGCTGTGTATAATGATCTCCTGGTTCTGCTCGTTTCACTCAGCATCAGTTCATGCAAGTCTCTCCAGGCCTCTCTGAAATCTTCCTGCTGGTCATTTCTTCTGGAACAGTAATATTCCATATCATTCGTATACCATAATTTATTCAGCCATTCTCCAATTGATGGGCATCCCTTCAGTTTCTAGTTTCTAGCCACTACAAAAAGGGCTGCCACAAACATTCTTGCACATTGGGGCCCTTTCCTTCCTCTAAGAGCTCTTTGGGATATAGGCCCAATAGAAACACTGCTGGGTCAAAGGGGATGCACAGTTTGGTAACTTTTTTTTTTTTTGCTGAGGCAATTAGGGCTAAGTGACTTGCCCAGGGTCATACAGCTAGGGAACATTAAGTGTTTGAGATCCTCCTGACTTCAGGGCTGGTGCTCTATCCACTGTGCCACCTAGCTGCCCCAGTTTGATAACTTTTTGAGCATAGCTCCAAATTGCTCTCCAGAATGGTTGGATCCATTCACAGTTCCACCAACAATGTATCAGTGTCCCAGTTTTTCCACATCCCCTCTGACATTCATCATTATCTTTTTCTGTCATTTTAGCCAAGCTGACAGGTGTGTAGTTGTATCTCAGAGTTGTCTTAATTTGCATTTCTCTGATCAATAGTGATTTGGAGCAACTTTTCATATGACTAGAAATGGTTTCAATTTCTTCAACTGAAAATCATCTGTTCATATCCTTTGACTATTGGAGACTGGCTTGAGAGTTTCAGGCTTACTTCATCCCAACCTCATTCCCTTTTTGAAACTATGACTAATCTCGGAAAATGCTGTAGAAACACTTTGCTGACCAAAGCTGTTGATAAACCATCTTCTAGGATTGATGGGGTAGGTACCAAATGAGGTTCATTAGGGCCTCATGTTGGGGTTCGGCCATTGTCTCTGGCAAAAGGTGGGTTTATTGAGGAGAAGAGCTTACAGATAAAATGAAGGGATATAATAGACACTGGGAATGGTAAATATGAAATAGAATGGGAGAGTAAATAATTAGCAAGAAAGAGATTTAAGTAATTAATGATGGAATATATATATATATGTATTATGAAGAGGAAAGCACCCTCCCAAATCTATAAAGAAACAAGGGGGTAGGCAGACGGGGAAGTAAAGGGTGAGGGAAGAAGACATGGAGAGAGGGAGGTTAAGTAATAGCAAGGCAAATTAAGGAGCAGAATGAAAGCAAAGCGGCAGCAGGGATAGAAAAGATTGTGTGTGCATATGGATATGGATATAGAAATATAACCTTTCTTAACTATAGCCTGCTTGGGGGGAGGGGAGGGAGGAAATGGGGGGGGAGGAATAAAGTAAAAAAGGTGCACAGCAGAGAGCCAAAGAATAATTTACAAGGAAATAAAGACAAGATGGACACTCATGAATATAATTTCTTCTACTAATAGATAGACTTCGTTGATTTAAAGAAAATGAATGATGGGAAAGACAAGTTCCCTCGTGGAAGTCACAATGAGCCAGAGAAAGGGAATACCCCATGGGGTTGGGACACGTCCCTGACTGGCACTAAATCCTAAAAGGGATTTAGAGCCCGACAAGAGCTGAAGGGAGAAAGACACCATGACGCACATGGGGGGCGAAGGGACAGACGCTACGTGATATGGGGAAGGGGGCAGAGTGCCGCAGCGGACTGACCTCAGGGGTTCAGCAAAGATGGGGATTTATAGGGGAAATTTCACCTCAGAGACAAGACTGGCAAGGTGGGGCTGCCCAGGCCTTCCACAGAGGGGGGATTTCTTGGCTGGGCTCAGCAAAGTGGGGTCACGGGTTAAAGGGACCCCCACGGGTGCCCTTCCCCATCTGCCTCAGGGCAATACTTCCGTCCTTCTCTGCCAGAGCCCCCAGCCCTGCAGGACCTCATTGGTACCATCATGGAGACGAGGGCCAGATGATAGTGCCCGCCCTGGCACCTCTGCAGATCCTGGACTGGTGAACACTTTTACCAATGACTCAGGAAAGCGATTGAGGGTCTGCTCATCACTGAGCCGGGCAGAAGAGCTTTCTCACTGGCAGACAGGCAGCTCTCGAGGGGCTGAAGCTAACGAGACGGGCAGAAGCGAGCAGTCCTGCACAATGGGACGAGGGAGGAAGTCGAGGCAGGCAGCGGCGCTCTGGAGAACCTCTGGGAATTTTCATGGCTCCAAGGGGAATGTGAGGAGTTAAGGGTGCCATGGGACTGCCCAGTCACCAAAGGCAGTAAGGGGACAGGAATACGGGAGCCCCAGGGCTCTGGTCGGCCACAGACGGAGCACGGTGGGCTGGGGATGGGGCCGCTTTCCCCATCTTGGGGCTCTTCAAGGGGAGGATGGACGACCATTTCTTGTATCTGCTGTGGCGGCCGGGGCAGAGGCGAGGTCCCATCCAATTCTCAGGTTCTGGGACTCTCCTCTTGTGTTCTGGCCGTTCTCAGTCCCCTTTGCCGGCGCAGCCTCCAAATCAGGCCCCCAACAGAGAGTGTTTCCCGGAGTCCTGTCCTGGACCCTTTTCCCTTTCTTCCTTGTCGGTCTCATTAAGTCTTATAGGTTCAGACTAGCCCTATTCTCCAATCGGAAAGTGGCCAAGAGTTAGGAACGGGCAGGCTCAGAGGGGGAACCCCACTCTAGAGACCCCCAAAGCTCTCCCACAGAGAAAGCAGGTTTCTAAAAGTTCCCAGGTGCTGTCTCACCTGGACTGCACTGGCAAGGCTGACACAAAGACAAAATCACATCATCACAAGACAGGCCCCCGAAGTCCTGCCCACGGCCCAGACTTTGCCTTAAATGGCCGGGAAGTCCAACGGTGCCAAAATGAAGGCACCTTTGGCCCAATGGCCACACGGATGAAAGGCCGCCTGTATCCAGTTACTTATGGCAAAATTTGGCCAGAAAAATGGCTGGAAATCACACGGGAGCCCATCCCACAGAGAGGGCTAAGCCCATGAAAGTGCTCCAATGAAATGGAAGTCGGCAAAGCATTTATGAAGTGCCTGCTGTGTGCAGTACCACAGCATGGAAATGGTGAAAACCACGAATTCAGAGACTCCCGTCCGTCCACCTTTTATTTCTTGTGAGTTTTAGCCTTGCTGGCTCCAGAGTCAAACCCTGAGTTCTAATACAACTTCCCTATTTATGAATGAGCCTGAAACAAGAGGGGGCTGGACTCAGTGAGGGTTCTAGACGTACAAATGTAGACAGAACACAGGCCAGGGCGGAAGCTTGAGGAGGAGAGTGAGGGGTGAAGGCCCTCAGCAGAAAGGGGAACTTACCGGCCTCCAGCACCCACAGGAGGGTCTCAAAGGCAAAGGGCAAGACTAAGGGAAGACTGGATTGATCGATCTATTTGTGAGAACTGCCAGGGTCCCCCCGCTCTGCACAGCAGTGAAATGGCCTTGGTGACCTGGCCAGGTCCTCGGCTCTTTCCATCGGGCTGCACTGCACTGGTTAGTCAGCCAATCAATAATCGATAAACAAGCATTTATCGAGTGCCTGCCATGTGCCAGGTGCTATGCTAAGTGCTACAGAAATACTATCCTCAATCCCCAACCTTGGGAGGTAAATGCCATTATTATCTCCACTTTACAGATCAGGAAACTGAGGCAAACAGAGGCTAAGTGCCACACAGCTAGTTAAGGGGCTGATGTCAGATCTAAATTCAGGTTTTTTTAAGTCTGGCTACAGCATTATTTTCACTGTGCCAGCCGGACAGCTGCCTTGGCTGTGGGGGAAGGATGAGGTCAGATTTGGACATGAGTTATTTTTTTATTTTTTAGTGTCAATTTTATCAATCTCTCCTTTGAATTTCAGAATTTCTCATTTGGTATTTAGTTAGGAGGGCTTAATTTGCTTTTCTAGGTTTTTTAATTAAATGTCTAACTCATTGATTTCCTCCTCTATTTTATTCACTTAACTTTCCCCTAAGAACTGCTTTGGCTGCATCCCATAGGTATTGGTATATTGTCTCACTATTGTTATCTTGAAGGAAATTATGGATTTTCTTCTGTGATTTGTTGTTTGACCCACTCATTATTTAGAATTAGAATGAATTTCCAAATGGTCTTTGCCCAGCCTTTTATTGAAAATAATTTTTATTAAACACTATTGATCAGAGAAATGCAAATCAAGACAACCCTGAGGTGCCACTACACACCTGTCAGATTGGCTAAAATGACAGGAAATGACAATGATAACTGTTGGAGGGCATGTGGGAAAACTGGGACACTGATACATTGTTGGTGGAACTGTGAATGGATCCAACCATTCTGGAGAACAATTTGGAGCTATGCTCAAAAAGTTATCAAACTGTGCGTACCATTTGACCCAGCAGTGTTTCTACTGGGCCTATATCCCAAAGAGATTTTAAAGGAGGGAAAGGGACCCACATGTGCAAAAATGTTTGTGGCAGCCCTTTTTGTAGTGGCAAGAAACTGGAAATTGAAAGGATGCCCATCAATTGGAGAATGGCTGAATAAATTATGGTATATGAATGTTATGGAATATTATTGCTCTGTAAGAAACAACCAGACTCAAGAGCTGGGGTGACCCAGAGATGTCAGAGATTGGGACACAGGGAGAGACGGCGCAGGGGGAGAGCAATGTGGCGCTGGGAGCTCGGGGATAAGTAGGCTGGAGGCCAGAGTCCCCACCAGCCTGAGGGCCAGGCCAGACGGAGTTCTGTCCCCAGAGTGGCCAACCCTGGAGCTTCCATGGAGCTTTCCTGTGTCCTAGGGACGGGGTCCTGAGCCTCAGGGGCAGCTCTGCACAGTGCCCACGGAGGGCCACCAGCACAGCCAGGGTGCCCAGCAGCGCCGGCCCGGGGAAGCAAGCTCAAGGCCTTCCAGAACCGCCCAGCTTCCCAACTACACAAGGGGGTCAGTTCTGATGCCGGCAGTGGTGGGACCGAGCCCAGAGGCTTAGAACAGCCGGCCCACCTCTCGGGGCCTCTTCCCCAGCTCGCTCCTCGGGTCTGGGGCCCTCTGCGTCGCCCCTTCTGCTGGTTGGGGCAGCCCCCACTTGCCTGCCCCCCCAAGCTGCCCTCTGTATCACACTCTACAGGTGCCCCCAGCTCAGTTGGGGGCTCTCCTCTCTCCATGTCCACATAGTGACACCTCAATTCTTGGGGATCTCGACTGACCACTCGTGTTTCTAGGTGCAGCCTCAGGGTCGCCGGAGCTCCACAAGCACACCTGCCACCCCCATCCCGGGGGACCCCGACCTCTCCTGTACCCCACGGTCTCGTGGGTGCCATCTCTGATTTCCACCTTGTCTCAGCTCCCATTTTCTCTGCTTGTCGGCCCCCTCCTCTCAGGTGCCCGAGGGGAGGGGGGCCCAAGCTTGACCTCTGGACCCCACCAGCTCCTGTCCAGCCTCTGGCCCAGGCACAGGCCCCGCCTCCCCTCTGACCAGAGCGCTCCCTCCCACTCCTCTTTCGCAGAGCTGTCTCCCCTCGATCTGTGTGGGGGCCCCCTGCCCGCACTGGGGCCCGAGTCCCCTCTGTGGGAGCCAGGCTTCAGCCCCAACTCAGACAGAGTTCTTCCTGATAAAAATCTTTTATTTTGCAACCAGGCAGGCTGCCAGGCCCGACACCCGCCCCTGAGGCTGGGTCCCGCGTCTCAGGAGCACGCCACCGTCTGCAGGGGCATGGAGATCATCAGGGTCTGCAGGAGGGACAGGAGACATGAAGAGCCAGGCCCCCGGGCCACGGCCCCCACAGGCCCCCAGGTCACAGCTGGCTCCCGGCCCCCCTGGCACCCTGGGTCCCCAGCCGGCCCCCGGGCCACGGCCCTCCTGACTCCCCTGGCCCCCTGCGGCCCACCTTGCTCTTCCGGTTGAAGGCGGCCCGGCACTGCTCCTGGTCGATGTGATAGGGGACAAAGATGTCCACGTGGTAGGGGGCTCCCGGCGCCCCCAGGACCAGTCGGTCTCCTCCAAGCTGAAGCGACAGCTCCCTGGCAGAAGCCTGGAACAGGCAGAGTGAGATACCACCCGGGGCCTGGGCCTTCTTGGCGCAGACCCCCGGCCCTCTGGGCCCCATGGCAACATCCCGGGCTCCAGCTCTCCCCGCCCCAACTGGGTGCTCTGCCTGCCCCCCCCCCGGCACTTACCACTGTGGGCAAGACCACCTCAGCCAGAAGCAGGTCCGGGGCCTCCAGCCAGAGCCTCAGAGGGGGAGGGGCAGAGCTGGGCAAAGGGGGAGACAGGAACGGTCCGTCAACAAGCGCTTCTTAAGCGCCTACTGCACGCCAGGGCCCCAGAGACATCGTCTGCAAAGGGCTCCCAGCAGACGCCCCTTCTCTCCCTCCTCCCTTGTCCCCTCCCCCGGGAAAGAAGACAAAGCCCCTGGCAAACGTGGCACGGTCGTACAGGGGGCACAGACAGAACTAGCAGGGCAGGGATGAGGGTGCCTGGGTGCAGAGGCCCAGGAAGGCGGTGGGCTCTGGCAGGCACGGGCCCCCAGCTCCCCTCACCCATCTCCGAGCTCCTGGATGGTCGGGGGCCGCGGCTGGCTCTGGGTGCGAATGTTCTGCTGGGAGATGGAGCCCAGGAAGGAGCGGTATTTCAGCAGGCGCCACTCTGAGGGCGGCGAGGATGGGCATCAGCAGGCTGTGACCGGCCCGCCCGGCCCCAGCCCCCGCCCCCTACAGAAGGCCTCACCTCGGCTGAGCTGGGTCCCGTATTTGTCCTCCAGACCCTCCATGGCCACCGTGACAAAGAACTCCAGGAAGAACTCATTGCTCTGGGAGAGCCGGGGTGACATCCAGGTGACATCCCAGAGC
>JAJPUD010007781.1:39820-51653 GCA_023553655.1 Myrmecobius fasciatus | reverse complement strand
ATTACAGTGCAGGGATTCCATTACATTCACGTACCTGCGGGTTCGGTCGCCTCCCAACTGACGGACCCCTACTTTGATTTTTTGCCAATACAAAAAAGTGTCACTGTCAGTGTCCTCGGGTGTCCATCAGTGACCTTGGACTCTAACCCCGGTAATGTACTTGGGTCAATGGGTAGGAACATGTGCACAATTCCAAAGTGCTTTCACAAAAGGGCTGGACCATTTGACAGCTTCACCAACAATGTATGGGCAGCATGTGAAGGGCTTGACGCGGTGACCACTAGTGGGTAGTTCACCCGTGGGGAGGCGCTAGGCCCTGGGAGGGCTCTGTAGTCTCGGTTCCCCTCCTTTCCCTGCCCCTGCCCCTTTCACTGGTGAGCCCCTGGGTGTCCGTGCTGACATCTCTGCTTCTCTTCTGGGGTAATTTTCTCTTCCTCGGGCTGACGGCCAGCCTTTGCCTCTGCATGTGGGAGCCCCATCCCTGGAGGCCCGAGCTCCCAGGATTTGAGAGGTTTCCCCAGTGCGATCCCCTCCTTCCTCAGAAGGCCTTGGGGGGGCCGAGCGCAGGGACTCTGCAGCCAGTTAGAACGCAGACCTCCCGGCTGGCCTTGAGCCAGGCCTGAGGAAGGACCCAGGCGTCCCCTGCCTCCTGCAGCTCAACTTGAAGCCACCAGAGGGCTCCTCCCCCATGGATTCCCAAACTTCTCAAAATGCCTTTCACTTTCGATCTCTGATGTCTGGGCCCAGACCTGCCCTGGGCCTTCCCGGCCTGGACAGGGACCCTGGTGCGGCCTGGGACAGCATGCCCGGGGCCCAGAGGGGCTGGGGGGAGGGACACCTGGCCCCCAGGGGGTCTGAGGGGCGGGGAGTGTCCGAGTTCTGGATGGGGCTGAGATCTGCTCCAGTGCCTCCATCTCCCTCATGGCTGGGGGGATGCTTGGCCACCTGAGGATGCAGGAGGTGGGGGGGCGGGTGCCTGGGTCCCCAAGGGGTTTGAGAAAGGGGGTGCTGGGTTGCCAAGGGAACTGAAGCATGGGATGCCTTCCTGGAAGGTTGGGCATGATTCGCAGTAATGAGGCGGGGGCAGGAAGCAGGGTGGGGGAGGAAACTTAGCCACATGAAGGGGCTGGGGGAGGGCCCCCGGACGCCTAGGTCCCTGGCTGAGCCGGCTCTGTCCCCCCCAGGGCCCGGCAGCGGCATGAGGGGCCCCAACTCAAGATGACCGGCCCGGCCCCAGCCTGGTCCCTCACTGTGCGTATTCCCAACAGATGGAAGCAAGAGCCAGAGAGGGATGGGAGGAACATCATGGGGGGTGGGGTGACAGGCACAGGGATGGGCCAGGGCCAGGGAGGCAGGGAGAGGGCCAGGCAGGGGAGCACCAGCAGGGCTAGGAGGTGGAGATGGGCTGAAGGGGAAAGGGGGGGCGGAGGGGGAGGCAGGGGCCGAAATGGGAGCCCTCAGACAGGGAGAAAGGGAAGGAGGAGAAACAGAGGCAGAGGGGGAGGGTCCAAAAGGGAGGGAGGAGAAACAAGAGGCAGAGGGGGAGGGTCCAAAAGGGGGAGAAACAGGCAGAGGGGGGAGGGTCCAAAAGGGGGAGAAAAAGGGGGAAGGTCCGAGGGGAGGCGCCGCTCAGTCGGCCTCCCGCCCCCCAGGTCTCCCTCCTGCTGCTCCTGCTGCCCCGGGCCGTCTCCAGCACAGATCCCTGCTCCTTCCCCGACAGCCCCATCAGCTCCACCTTTCCCCGGGCCATCAGCACCCTGGTGAGAGTCCACCCTCGGTCTGGTTTTTTGGCCTTCAGTGCCCTCAGTTTCTCGGGCAGAACTGCCTTCTGGGCATGCCGCAGCCTACAAGTGTCTGAGCCCCCCCCTGTCCTTCCTGTCCCCTTGGGGCTCCCCCACGCCCTGCTCCCTGGGTGGCTCTCGGTCTATCCGGGCGGATAATCCGTTTGTCCCAATACAGCTGCGTTTGCTCTTTCTCTGGCCGGCGGCCCCCGGGGCTCCCTGGTGGGAGGCAGGGCCGGGCACTAACTGGCACCTCTCCCCCCAGTCGGACTTCATGCTCAGGGATTACCCAGTCGATGTCCCAGACAATCTTCAGGTGGTGAGTCTGAGGGGGGGTGAGTCTCTGCTCAGGGGGGGGCCGGGCGGCCCTCCCACCCCCAGCCCCAAGCACCCGGGCCCCTGGCCCTGTCTCCGCAGGATGAGCAGTGCTGGGCCCTGTGGCACTTGGCCTTGGCGAAGGCAACCCTGGGCCGCCTGAAGCTGCTGGCAGGAAGCCGGCTGCAGGAGCCCCTGGAGGCCGTGTCCACCGAGATCGACTTTGTGGGGCGATGCGTCCAGCAGGTCAGTCCCCCAACCGCCGTCCCCTCAGCGCGTCCTCAGGGCCCACCCCGGTGTCTGAGGGCGGCTCTGCAGGGAGAGGGACCCAGAGGCCTGCGTGGGGGCGGCAGGACTGGCCCTGACCAGGGGGCCTGACCTGGTGTGCCGCCCCCCACCCCCTCCCTCGGTTCCCCAGCCCCTTCCCAGCTGTCTCCGTTTCCGAAAGGCCAACATCTCTCACCTCCTCCTGGAGGTCTCCGGCCACCTGGGGGCCCTGCAGACCCTCATCACGCAGCAGAACTTCCGGGCCTGCCAAGAGTATCGCTGCCAGCCAGGTGAGGTGCCCAGGTGGGGCTCGCCCGGGAGGACCGGGGCTCCAGAATGGGCAGGCGCGACTGGGGACCCCCCCCTCCGGCCTGCTTAGCACCCCAATCTCCTTTCCCTCAGAGCCCTCCATCCCGGCCGCCGTCTCCACGCTCCCCTCCCCAAGCAGCCTCGGGGCCCTGGGGGGCACTCTGAGACCACCCAGGCCCTCCAGCTTGCTGCTGCTGACCCTGGGGGGGCTGCTAGTAGCCTTGCTGCCGGTGCTGGTGGCCGCTTGCAGATGGAAGCAGAGAAGGAGGAGGCTGCTGAGGTCCCAGAGCTCCCCCACATCCCCAGCTCCCCAGGTGAGCTGGGCTCAGCCGGGAGGGGGTGGGGTCTCCCAGGCGCACAGCCCCTGACGCCATACCCGGGGGCGTGGCCAGCGCCCCCCAGACTCTGCTCCCCAGGATGTGTGCTGGAGAGTGCTTTGAAAGAAGCTGCGGACTCCGGAGGGCCTTGAAGGCCGAGCTCGGGAGCCGGGGCCACCTCGTGGAGAAAACCCCCAGAAGCAGCCCAGCCCAAGACTGGCTTCTCTCCTTGGACAAGCTGGCGTCCCTCCTCCCTGGGGGGCTGCCCAAGGGGGACCCGGAGGGTGCCCCCTGGGGCCTGCACCCAGCCCCCCTCTGTAAAGCTCTGAGGACCCAGATAAAACATTTTCGACTGGCTTTTCTCGGGTGGAATCTGTGCTCAGACAAAGGGCGGGGAGGAGATGGCCTGGGACCCCGAACTGGACCCCGCTGCCAGAGCCTTGGGAGGAGCTGAGGGCTTTAGGGGGAGGCCCAGGGGCCCCACGGTCTGGGAGGAGGGGAGGGCCGGGGGACCCTGCCCACACCGCTCCCGACGCCCCTAGGCTGGGGCCACAAAGGGACCCAGAATGGGGACTGAGCTGCTAGCGAGCCCCCTGTCTCCGGGGGTCTCCAGCAGGATTCCCCCCCCCCCCAGACCCGGAAGAGAGCCTAGCTCCGACCCTCCTTCCCGAGCAAACTGGGGGAGGGGAACTGAAGCCACGCCCCCGGCTGGTAACTAAGCACCCAGAGCCCGGGTCTGCCAGTGGGCCTGCTTACTAGGTCCCCCTGCAAAGTTGGGGTGGGGGTGGGGGGCGGGGAGCAGGGTTTGAATACGGTCCGCTGCCCCCCAGCGGTCGGGGAGTCAAGCAGTGGCCCGGCGGGCCGGAGTGCGCATGTGTGTGGGGCGGAACGCCCCTCACAAAGATGGCAGCAGCTCGCCCAGAAGGTGCCCGATAGCCTTGGAAGCCGGCAATCTCCAGACTCGGGAAGGACCACGTGAATCTTCCAGGGGCCCCGCCCCCTTCCAGAGGCCCACGATCTCCGCCTCTGGGAGAAGTGTCTGCCTTTGCGCATGCGCCCAACCCAACGGATGTCACGTGGCCTCCTTCTACCGAGCCCACCCTCGCAAGGGTTGTCGCGCCTGCGCAGTAATCCCCTCGTCGGCACTAGGGGGAGGAGCGAGGCGTTCCTCCACCTATAGGGAGCCGCGGCGCCCTTACGTCACTCCGACGCCCCTGTGACTTGGATAAGGAGGCCCCGAGGTGGAACAGTTCTTTCTTTTCCCGGGCGGTGTCGGCAATGGCGGACGGGCAGGTGAGCGCTGCTGACTCTGTGGCAGGCCCAGACTTCTCTGGAGCCTCGGCCAGCGGTAGCCTGGCCCCACAGGGTAGCGCCTGAGCCACCCAGCGATGGGGGGCAACGGGGGTTGAGCCGCGGCCCGGCCCGGCCGGGGCGGGGAAGAATCACATGGCCCCAGGGTCCGGGGCCAGCCTTGACCCAAGCGTCTCCTCCTGCTCTCTCAGGTTCTGGTGATCGACGGGCGGGGCCACCTTCTGGGCCGCCTGGCGGCCATCGTGGCCAAGCAAGTTCTGCTGGGTAAGTGCGGGGGCGTCCGCGCCCCACGTGGGTCCGAGGACGGGGCGAGGAGCCCGGGGATGGCGCGCGCGGCAAGGCCGGTGATGAGGAACATTCACCATCTTTCGTTCGAGTCTCACGACCATGAGACCAAACCATGCACCGCTCTGAGGCCTAGCCGACCCCCACTCGCCCAGCTAGGCTCTGGCGCTGATCCGGCTCCTTGTCTCCTCCCCCGCAGGGCGGAAGGTGGTGGTGGTTCGCTGCGAAGGCATCAACATCTCTGGAAACTTCTACAGGAACAAGCGTGAGTCTGGGCGAGAGCGGGGGCTCGGGTGGCGGCGGGCAGGTGATGTCCCTTATCACGATGGTCTTCAGAGGCCCAGATCCCTGGTCCCTGCTGATACTGCCTTGAGGCGCAGCTGATGCCGGCCCCTGGGGAAGGGGTCGCTTCCAGTGGTCAGGGCATTGCTTTTCACCCCCTCTTCTCCCCTCCAGTGAAGTACCTGGCCTTCCTCCGAAAGCGCATGAACACAAACCCCTCCCGAGGCCCCTACCACTTCCGAGCCCCGAGCCGCATTTTCTGGAGAACCGTTCGAGGTAAGGGAGGGGGCCGCTGCTGGGGGAGGGCTGCCCGGGCTGTGATGATGGCGACTTTTGTCACAGGTTCGAGTTTAGCGACCATGAGATGACAAGATCCATGCACCTCCATCTGAGCTCTGGGGGGCGCGGGGTGTTTGGCGCCCAGCTTAAGATGCCAGCCGGCCCCTCACCTGAACTGTTCTCCCCAGGCATGCTTCCCCACAAGACCAAGCGAGGCCAGGCTGCCTTGGAGCGTCTCAAGGTGTTTGATGGCATCCCCCCGCCCTATGACAAGGTGAGCTCCCCAAAGGCTCTGCCCCTTGGCGTCAGTGATGCTCTCTTTTACCTACATTGTTTGAAATCTCCCTGAGAAAACCAGTGTTATCTGAGACGCCCAAATACACACCAGCCCTGGGGGGGGAGCGAGGTTCCTAGTGTTCCGCCATCACTCCATTGATTGCTTCCTTCCCCTGCAGCGGAAACGCATGGTGGTCCCAGCTGCTCTCAAAGTAGTCAGACTGAAGCCAACCAGAAAGGTGAGTGCAAGTGCCTAATTGAGGGGGTCTTAGGTGGTCCTTTCCTTCCAATTTTGGGGGATGGGGATGGGCTTTTGGAGCCCTGTCCTCAGGTTTTGGTGAGCAGAGAGGTTCTGAAAGCGATTTCCTACCCCACAGTTTGCATACCTGGGGCGCTTGGCCCATGAGGTTGGCTGGAAATATCAGGCAGTGACCGCCACATTAGAAGAGAAGAGGAAAGAGAAAGCCAAGATCCATTATAGAAAGAAAAAGAAGCTTACGGTGAGATTCGGGTTGGGGGATTCACTGGAGATGCCTGGCAGATGATGTTTGTTCTCACGATGGTCTTCGGATGCCTCTGGGTACTGCCGACAAAGCCACATGGCTCAGCTGATGCCTGGGGATGCTGGGAAGGGTCTTAAGGAGCTGCTAGGTTCCTGGAGCCTCAATCACAGTTTGTGTTTGCTCCCACAGAAACTACGGAAACAAGCAGAGAAGAACGTGGAAGGCAAAATCCACAAATACACAAAGGTGCTGAAGAAGCACGGGCTGCTGGTGTGAGTCCAATAAAGTCTATCATCTACGGCAACTGGACTCCTGGCTCCTTCTGTCGCTTTGTGCCAGTGCCTCCCGTCAGGGGAGGGAGCCCTTTGGGGGCCCACACACACAGCAAGCAGGGCTCCAAAGGACATTCAGTACCATAGGTTTGTCCTTAATTGAGGAAGGAAGGATTCCAAAGGTGGGATGCCTGCCTCTGAGGAGTGGTTTTCCCTCCAGGGGAGAAGTAACATGGTTTGGAAATGTAGACAGGGGCCAAACTCCATAACACTCTTGGGATGAGGGACCTGGAAGAGATGGGGGGAGAGAGAGGGTCCTGTGGGACTTAAATCTCTCCAGAGACAGAGCTTGGTCTCTGTATTGTTTTGTACCCGGTCTGGGTGCTTAATAAATAAAATGTTGAATTTTTAAAAGCATATTTTGGTTAAAGCCATTTAGGGTCTGGTGTTGCCCATATTAGGATTTTTGCTTCCATGTCTTCAGGTCCAGGTTAAACCACCATGAACTCTCTTCTGCCTCTATGGGGTTTTTTCCTTTAGAAAACTGCTTTACCATTCCCTGTGATTCTTGTCCCCTTCCTAACCTCAAGTTTGTGTCCCAGGCTTAAACTTTTCCTTTGCCCATTAGGTTCTTAGCTCCAAGAAGCTGCCATGTGCTTTTGCACACCCATTTTCTATTATCTTAATTATGCACTAGGTGGGTGCACACTGCCCCTCCCTTAACTTAGCTTTAGACTAGCTTACTACCTGACTGACTGATCACCCCCCATCCTTAACCCAAGTACCCAAGAAGCCACACTCAGGACAATGTGGACATTGCCCTTATTTCCCACACTACCTGGCTTTTTCTAGGCCCCTCTTAATTCACTGGAAATAGCTCATGGCCATGAATTGCTTCTGACTGCCTCTTCCAACCCCTCAATCTCATTCCCCGGGTATCGAGACATGGGTGTCCTGTGAGCAGAGGTCGGCTGTAGATTAGCCCTGGGTGCAAGGAACAAATGAAACTAGAATGCCTTCTAGAAAGGAACCCAAAGACCTGAAGACTTTGGAGTAGTTTGGGAGGGAGAGCTCCAGCAGTTGGCAGCAGGAGGGGGCCTGAAGGTGTTAGCTGAAGGATCCCGGATTGAGTCCGGTATTCCTTTCTACATTAACCCATGGTCAGACGATCCCGAGGCAAAGGCTGCTTTGGTGGTGGTGCCCAATTGAGTGGGTAGGGAGGCTTTCCAGGTGGCTGATGGGCAGGGGGAGCCACTAGAATTACCTACCACTTTACACCTTTTTCTGATTGGGGGAAGGTCCTGTGTGGAACAGAAGACAATTGGGTTATAAAAGGGAAGGAGTATGCTGCCTGAAGCAAACCAAGATCAAATCCAGTCTCCTGCATGTGCTCTGACTCCACAAGGTTACTCCAACAGTCCTCCACATGGAAGTGGTTAACTGGGAATAGGGATGAGGTGACCCAAGGGAAATAGGGGGAGCTTCCATGTGGATCAGATGGCTCAGCTGGGGCCAGCATACTCGCCACCCAAAGTGCCCATGGACCATATGTGACAAGTCACAATGTTAGAACATCTTGGAGCCTGATATAAAAGTGGAAGGGATCCAGGATGACCATACATAGTTGGGGGGCTCTGAACCCCTTAAAAGAGGTCCAAGGTTAGAGGAGATAGTTGATCTGGAAGCCGTGGGAAGCACTGGGACTGATTATGGGTGTACTAGTCTTGATAAAGGAAAGGGGCCATATCACCAAACATGATGGGAAGGGATGGGGTACAGTGGTTGTGACAGGAATGGGGCTGACTGGGAAAGGGGTGATTACGCAGATGAGCGGGTTTTCTTCAGTTCTGTGCACCTGGATGTTCAGGAGGGGAGGAGGCACTAGTCCCTGCAGGGATTTGGGGAGGGGACCAGGGGTTCACCCTGGGGGAGGAACATCTCTGATTCTCCTGGGCCCTGGCAAAGAGGTGGTGATTTGCCAGGTGCTTCTTGGCCTCCTTTTACTGAGGAGGAGACAGACCAGCAAGGCTAAGTGACTGGGCCAGGGTCTCACTGAGTTCCTATTTCCCTGCCTGTTCCTGACTCCAGGTCCAGTGCTCTAACCCTTTCCCCACCAAGCCACCCCCATTGGAGATCTTGCAGAAAGTCAAGAAGGGGCTGGGCACATGGGGAGAGCCAAGAAATGGCAGGAGCTTAGAGTCAGGAATTCCTATTTAGGAAATGTTGAGAGCTGGGCAGCCCGAGCCCCGGGTGGGCCAGGCTGGGAGCCGACTCTTCAGACCCAGCAATCTGGAAGGGAGCCAGGGAGAGGGGCAGAGTGCCCCCCCCCCCACTGCCACCCCCCCCTTCCTTCTCTCCTGGGCCTTCCTTTCTGCACACCAAATCAGAAAAAGCCTCCCGTTCTGGCCTTAACTCATTGGGATCTGTGCTCCCCAAAATCCCCAAGCTCATTTAGATCCCCAGCTCTGGTGATCTCTGGGACCACTCTGCAGCTGTCAGTTCGGAGAGTACCAGCCTGTAAGCAAGAGGAACCGAGTTCAAATCCAAACTCAGATTGGCTGTTTGACCCTGAGGAAGTCAGAACTCAAACAAAAGCCCCTCTTATGTCCCAGCCCCTGTGCTAAGGCTGTGGGTACAAGGAATGGTAAAGGAGTTCCTGCTCTCAGAGGTCCCAGTCTAAGGGGAGACAACATCCTGGACACCCAGGATAAAGAGCCCGGGGTCCAGAGGGACTGGGGAAGGCTGCCGGACCTGAGGGAAGCCAGCACAGCTGGAGGAAGGAGGGGACACACAGGAAATGCTGGAGGAGCAGCCAGGTGGGCTAGGGTACAGGAAGTGAGGTGAGATGGTGGGAGAGGAGGGGCCTCCAATCTCAAACAGCAGCTTGCATCCTGGAGCCAATGGGGACCTTGCTGCATTTGACTGACTCGGGGGAGGGAGGTGTAGACTTGGGCAGACCTGGGCTTCAGAAAAAGCCCTTTGATGGTTGATGGAGGAGGGACCAAAGTGGAGACAGAGAGGCTCCCTCTCGCTCTCTCCCTCCTTCCTTTCCTTTCTTTCCTCCTCTTCTCCCCTTTCCTTCCCTCCCCCTCTCCCTCCTCTCTTTCCTTCCTTCTCTGCCTCTCTCTCCTTTCATCCCCCTCCTTCATCTCTCTTGAGGTTTCTGGCACCAGTGGTTAGAAACTGGAACCTGAATGGCTGAATAAATGGTGGTCTATGAGTATCATGGAATATCATTGATCTGTGAGAAAGGCCCAGGGGGATCATTAGGGCTTTGTTGAGGCTGAGAAACTGAGAAACTGCCAAGCTGGGTTAGTGCAGGGTCAACGTATCAGGTTGATGGAGCAGTGCCACTGAGGAATGGGCACCAGCAGGACTGGCGTGGGTACTTCCGGACCCCATTGAGCATGACCTCAGGGCCTGTCGTCCATCAAACTGAGACAGTGACCCCTGACCATCGCTGAGGACCTCAGGGTGTCTGCAGTCACATGACATTAGCTTGACTGGTGAGAGCACAAAGATCTGAGGAGACCCTCCCCAGCTTTACTTTGGCTATATCTATTTGTGGCACTGAGAGCTAGAGGGTATAAAAAGAGGCAAGCGGAGAGGTGGGAGGAGAACATATCACTGATTGGCAATAAAGCCGTCTTCTCTTTCCCACTCTGGCTCCTGACTCTTCTCAAGAACACGGCTGGCTGTGTCCAGTAGTACTCTGAAGACCGGTAATGGTAAGAGCCCTGGCTGCCCCGGTGGTAGGGTCTGGACAGGGGATGATTTCAGAGAGACTTCCATGGACGATGCTGAGCGAAATCAGCAGAACCAGACCATTATACACGGCAACAACAAGACTATATGACGATCAATTCTGATGGACGTGGCTCTCTGCAACAGCAAGTGATTCGGGCCAGTTCCAGTAGACATGATGGAGAGAGCCATCTGCATCCAGAGAGAATTGTGGAGACTCAGAATGGATCACAAGGCGTTTTCTTTTCTTTTTTATTAAAGCTTTTTATTTTCAAAATATATGCATGAAAAAAAAAAAGAAAAAAATATATGCATGGCTAATTTTCAACATTCATCCTTGTGTTCCAAATTTTGTCCCTCCCTTCCCCCACCCCCTTTTAGATGGCAAATAATCCAATGTTAATTCTTCTCTACATATTTCCACAATTATTTTGCTGCACAAGAAAAATCAGATGAAAAAGGGGAAAAATGAGAATGTAAACAAAATGCAAGCAAACAACAACCAAAAGGTGAAAATGCTACGTTGTGGTCCACTCTCGGTTCCCACAGGCCTCTCTCTGGGGGTGGATGGCTCTCTTCATCACAAGATCATAGGAACTGGTTTGAAACATCTCATTGTTGAAGAGAGCCATGTCCATCAGAATTGATCATCATATAGAATTGTTGCCATGTGTAATGATCTCCTGGTTCTGCTCATCTCACTCAGCATCACTTCATGCAAGTCTCTCCAGGCTTCTCTGAAATCGTCCTGCTGGTCGTTTCTTACAGAACAATAATATTCCATAACATTCATGTACCATAATTTATTCAGCCACTCTCCAATTGATGGGCATCCATTCAGTTTCCAGTTTCTAGCCATTACAGAAAGGGCTGCCACAAACATTCTTGCATGTGGGGCCCTTTCCCTCCTCTAACATCTCTTTGGCATACATTCTCCAATCAATAAATGCTCAAAGGATATGAACAATTTTCAGATGATGAAATTCAAACCATCTCTAGTCATATGAAAAGGTGCTCCAAATCACTATTGATCAGAGAAATGCAAATTAAGACAACTCTGAGGTACCACTACACACCTGTCAGATTGGCTAAGATGACAGGAAAGGATAATGACAAATGTTGGAGGGGATGTGGGAAAACTGGGACTCTGATACATTGTTGGTGGAACTGGGAATGGATCCAACCATTCTGGAGAGCAATTTGGAGCTATGCTCAAAAAGTTATCAAACTGTGCATACCCTTTGACCCAGCAGTGTTTCTATTGGGCTTTTATCCCAAAGAGATCTTAGAGGAGGGAAAGGGTCCCACATGTGCAAGAATGTTTGTGGCAGCCCTTTCTGTAGTGGCAAGAAACTGGAAACTGAAGGGATGCCCATCAATTGGAGAATGGCTGAATAAATTATGGTATATGAATGTTATGGAATATTATTGTTCTGTAAGAAACGACCAGCAGCAAAGGATATGAACAGACAATTTTCAGAGGATGAAATTAAAACTATTTATAGTCATATGAAAAGGTGCTCCAAATCACTATTGATCAGAGAAATGCAAATCAAGACAACCCTGAGATACCACTTCACACCTGTCAGATTGGCTAAAATGACAGGAAAAGTTAATGATGAATGTTGGAGGGGTTGTGGGAGGGCTGGGACACTGATGCATTGTTGGTGGAGCTGTGAACGGATACAGCCATTCTGGAGAACAATTTGGAGCTATGCTCAAAAAGTTATCAAACTGTGCATACCCTTTGACCCAGCAGCATTTCTATTGGGCTTATATCCCAAAGAAATCATAAAGGAAGGAAAAGGCCCCACATGTGCAAGAATGTTTGTGGCAGCCCTTTTTGTAGTGGCTAGAAACTGGAAATTGAATAGATGCCCTTCAATTGGAGA
>JAJPUD010007781.1:0-34820 GCA_023553655.1 Myrmecobius fasciatus | reverse complement strand
TCTGTAACGGAAAGCTATGTAAGGGTTATTGTTGAAGAATTACCCACACATATGTTATGCAAATAAAATAAAAATTAAAAAAAAAAAAAAAGAAAGAAAGAAACGACCAGCAGGACGATTTCAGAGAGGCCTGGAGAGACTTGCATGAACTGATGCTGAGTGAGATGAGCAGAATCAGGAGATCATTATACACGGCAACAACAATATCACATGATGATCAATTCTGATGGACATGGCTCTCTGCAACAATGAAATGTTTCAAACCACTTCCAATTGTTCAGTGAAGAAAGCCATATACACCCAGAGAGAGGGATGTGAAATGTGGACCACAACATATCATTTTCATGCTCTCTACTGATGTTTGCTTGCATTGGGTTTCCTTTCTCTGATTTTTCTTTCTTGTAGATAGGATTTTTCTTGCACAACAATGATAAGGGTGGAAATATATATACATATATTGGATTTGTCAAGTATTTTAACATATTTAACATGTAGTGGACTTCCTGCCATCTAGGGGAGGGGTGGGGACTGGGGGTAAAATTTATAACAGAAAGCTTTGTAAGGGTCAATGTTGAAGAATTACCCATACATATGTTTTGCAATTAAAAAGCTTCAATAAAATGTATTAAAAAAAACAAACAAACAAACAAACCAAAAAACTCTTTGGCATATAGGCCCAATAAAAACACTTCTGGGTCAAAGGGCATGCACAGTTTGATAGCCCTTTGGGCATAGTTTCAAATTGCTCTCCAGAATGTTTGGATCAGTTCACAACTCCACCAACAAGAATACAAGATTTTACAAGGGTGAATGTTAATCCATCTATGCATATGTTTTGAAAATAAAAAGTTTTAATAATAAAAAAAGAATTGATATTATTATCCCCATTTTAAAGATGAGCATACTGGGGATGCCAGGTTGCAGACTTGCCCAGGCTCATAGCACTAAAAATCGTCTGAGGCTTTCCTTTTGTGAAGTGCACTACCATGCCTCCTAGGGGCCTCTCTCCACTCTTAGGGCCAGCTAGATGGCACAATGGATAGAGTCAGCAAGACTTCCTGAGTTCCAACTCGACCTCAGACACTTATTAGCTATGTGACCCTGGGCAATCCCCTGTTTGCCTCAGTTTCCTCATCTGTAAGGAAATGGCAAATCGCTCCATATTTTGGCAAAGAAAACCCCAAATTGGGTGGAGAAGACTCAGAAGACATGAACAGCTACGGGTGCTTTACCTCTCCTTTCTGTCACTTGGAAGGAAACAAGCAGAATGCGGTCATCCAAGGTAATTCCAATAGACTTGGGATGGAAAATGGCAGTGCATCCAGCCAGGAGACTGGAGACTGACTGGATCCAAGCATCGTGTTTTTACCTTTTTGTTTGTTTGCCTGTGGTTTGTTTTTGTTTTTGTTGTTTTTGTTTTTCTTTCTCCTGGTTTTTCCCTTTTGATTGGATTTTTTTTTTTCCTGAGGCAATTGGGGTTAAGTGACTTAACCAGGATCACATAGCTAGGAAGTGCTAAGTGTCTGAGAGATTTGATAAAATAAATCAGGTCCTCCTGGCTTCAGGGCTGGTGCTCCATCCCCTGTGCCACTAGCTGCCCCTTGGTCAAATTTTTCTTGCAGGACATGACAAAAATGAAAATGTTTAGAAGAATTGCATATATTTAAATTACATGTGCATATATTTAATTTAATAATTGCATATATTTAAATTATATCCGATTGCTCACTGTCTTGGGAAAGGAGGAGGTGAGGGAGGGAGGGAAAACAATCTAGAATACAGGGTCTTACCAAAATGAATGTTGAAAGGAAACAAGCACTTATTAGGCATCTATTATGCCCAGGACACTGTGCTAGAGGCTTTAAGTATATCTCATTTGCATGTGTTTAACCTATATTGGATTACTTCTTGTCTAGAGGAGGGAGTGGGGGGAAGGAAGGGAGAAACATTGGGAGCCAAGGCTTTGCTAGGGTGAATGCTGAAAAAAGTCATTGTTTCAAAAACATCTCATTTGGGGGCAGCTGGGTGGCACAGTGGATAGAGCACAAGCCCTGAAGTCAGGAGGACCTGAGTTCAAATCTGGTCTCAGACACTCACATCCTTGCTGTGTGACCCTGGGCAAAATTGTCTCAGGGAAAAAAGAAAAACAAAAACAAAAATCTCATTTCATCCTCAAACAACCCTTCGAGGTAGGCATCTTCATACAAGTGTCCCTCCCTAGTGGTTATATGGGGCTAAATTTGAACTCGGGTCTCAGCCCTCCAGAGGCACATCCCATAAAGGGTAGAGCGGGCTCAGTCACGGCCCCAGCCCTCATGAGGACAGGGTCTCCCTGCAGGTGGCTCCCAAGCCCTCACCCCCATCTATAGAGGATGCGTATTCAGCACTAGGGAGCCTTCAGAGGGCTTCCTGGAGAAAGTGGGGCTTCAAACCTTCCCTCAAACCAACAACATGAAGCCTCCAGACTGGTTTTGAAGTCAAAGAATCCACAATATATGAAGCACAACACATTTCTAGAAAAAGATACTCTGGAAGAACTTCAAAACAGGTCAGTTTTAATTGGGCAAGGGGGTGGTCTGCTGAACCCAGACTGCAGCACAGGGAGACCAGGGCAGGGAGCTGGAATAGGGGTGGGAAGGTTGTGCTTTTCACACACCCGGGAGTCTTCTGTGGGCATCCTGGGCCAAACTGTCCTGACTGTAAGCAGGTAATTTGGAAAATCTGTCTTTTGTGGGGGGTAGATTATGAACCACTGAACCCCTGATGAGTGTCAGACCCAGCTGCCATTACATAGCACCCTAAAGCAATCAATCAACCAGCAGAACTGATCAGCACCTGAAATAACTCAATCAGCAGAACTGCCCCAGGGCAAATTAAAGCAGCTGTCCCTCCTTTGCCTTGAACAGATCTCACACCTTTAAAAAAAAAAATGAATAAAAAACCAAAAAGAGGTCTCACCATAGACAGCTTTCTGTCTATAAAATGAAGAGATGGAAGAACAGACCTCAAATCCTGAGGTCCCTAAAGGTAAAGTAACTCCAGAAAAAGCCCCAAAAAGAGGCATAAGCTGGAATCCATGCCACAAGGCTTTCTTTGAAGATTACATAAAGAATCTCAAAAGAGAGTTAGAAGAAACATGGGGAAACGAAATGAGATCACTGCAAAATAAAATGGAAAAAATGGAAAAACAATGCAATGAACAAAAAAATGTAATTGGTCAATTGCAAAAGGAACTAAAAACAGTAACTGAAGAAAATTAGACCTTAAAAATTAGAATCCAACAAATAGAAGTGAATGACTCAAGACTTCAAGAATCAGTCAAACAAAAACAACAAAAAAAATGAAAAGATAGAAGAAAACATGAAATATCTCCTAGGAAAAACAACTGACCTGGAAAATAGATCTAGGAGAGACAATCTAAGGATTACAGGGCTTCCTGTAAGCCATGATGAAAAAAGGAACCTGGACACTATCTTCCAGGAAATCATGAAAGAAAACTGCCCTGATATTTTAGACTCAGAAGGCAAAATAACTATTGAAACAATCCACCAATCACCTCCTGAAAGAAACCCTAAAATTAAATACCCAAGGAATATTGTGGCTAAATTTCAGAACTATCATACCAAGGAGCAGCCAGAAAGAAAAAAATTTAAATACCAAGGAACCACAATTAGGATCACCCAGGACTTTTCCACATTAAAGAATTAAAGGGCCTGGAATCTGATATCCGGAAAGCAAAGGAACTGGGATTACAGCCAAGAATAAGCTATCCAAATAAAATGAGCATTATCTTTCAGGAAAGAAGATGGACATTCAATGATATAGGAGAATTTCACCTCTTTCTAATGAGAAGACCAGAACTGAATAAAAAATTTGATCTACAAAGAACACAAGAGAAACATGAAAAGGTAACAAGAAAAAAAAAAAACAAACCAAAACTCTTGAGAACTATATGTTATGGATACTTATAGAATGAGGGTTGATTTTATTATTATATTATGATTTTATGATTATATGATCATTATGATATGATTATTGTTAGTTTATGATTATTATGATATGATAATCTGAAAAAGAAATTAGAGGTAGAAAAGGGATAACACTGGAAGAAGAGGAAAAGGAGGTAAAATAAGGGAAATTACATCACATGCAGAGGCAAAGAAAACCTATAATGACTGAGGGGAAAAAAGGGAGGGGAATGAGAATTGTGTTAATCTCCATCTCATTTGGCTCTGAGGGAATAATAGACATATTGGGTATCAAAAAGAAACTTGTCCTATCTTATAAGGAAACAGGAGGGAAATGGGGGAAAAGAAAGGGAATAGATTAATAGAAGGGAAAACAGAAGAATTAAGGGAAAGGTGTAAAAAGGGGGGTGGGGCTCTAAAGGGGAAGGATTGTTTGAGGGAAGTGGTTATCAAAAGCAAAATACTAGGGAGAAGGGAAAGGGGATAGGAAAAAGAAAAGCATAAGCTAGGGTAAATAAGATGGCAGGAAATACAGAATTAGTTATTTTAACTGTGAATGTGAATGGAATGAACTCTCCCATAAAGCGAAAGCGGATAGCAGACTGGATTAAAAATCAGAATCCAACAATATGTTGTATACAAGAAACACATCTAAAGCATAGAGACACATACAGACTAAAGGTAAAAGGCTGCAGCAGAATCTATTATGCTTGAGGTAAACAAAAAAAAAAGCAGGGGTAGCAATCCTGATCTCAGATCAAGTAAAAGCAAAGATAGATCTAATTAAAAGAAATAAAAAAAGAAACTATATTTTACTAAAGGGTACCATAGACAATGAAGCAATATCAATACTAAACATTTATGCACCAAGTGGTACAGCGTGGAAATTTCTAGAGGAAAAGTTCAGAGAGATGCAAGAAGAAATAGACAGCAAAACTATAATAGTGGGGGATCTCAATCTCCCTCTCTCATACCTAGATAAATCAAACCACAAAATAAATAAGAAAGAAGTTAAGGAGGTCAACAAAATGTTAGAAAAGTTAGGTATGATAGATCTTTGGAGGAAATTAAATGGAGACAGAAAGGAGTTTACTTTTTTCTCAGCAGTCCATGGAACTTATACAAAAATTGACCATGTGTTAGGACACAAAAACCTCAAAATCAAATGCAGGAAGGCAGAAATAGTAAATGTATTTTTTTTCAGATCATGATGGAATAAAAATCACATGCAATGTAAGTCCAGGAGAAAATAGACCAAAAAGCAATTGGAAACTAAATAATCTCATCCTAAAGAATGAATGGGTGAAACAGTAAATTACAGACACAATTACTAATTTCATCCAAGAGAATTACAATAATGAGACAACATACCAAAATTTGTGGGATGCAGCCAAAGCGGTAATAAGGAAAATTTTATATCTCTAGATGTTTAGTTGCATACAACAGAGAAAGAGAAAATCAATGAATTGGGCTTGCAACTAAAACAGCTAGAGAAAGAACAAATAAAAAACCCCCAATCAAATACCAAACTTGAAATCCTAAAAATAAAAGGAGAGATTAATAAAATTGAAAGTAAAACAAAAACTATTGGGGCAGCTAGGTGGCGCAGTGGATAGAGCACCAGCCCTGAAGTCAGGACGACCTGAGTTCAAATCTGGTCTCAGACACTTCCTAGCTGTGTGACCCTGGGCAAGTCACTTTACCCCAATTGCCTCAGCAAAAAGCAAAAAAAAAAACAAAAAACAAACCAAAAACAAAAAAACCTATTGAATTAATAAATAAAACTAAAAGTTGGTTTTATGAAAAAAACCAACAAAATAGATAAACCTCTAGTTAATTTGATTAGAAAAAGAAAACAGGAAAATCAAATTGTTAGTCTCAAAAATGAAAAGGGAGGACTTTCCACCAATGAAGAGGAAATTAGAGCAATAATCAGGAGTTACTTTGCCCAAATTTATGCCAATAAATTTGATAACCTAAGTGAAATGGAGGAATATCTACAAAAATATAGATTGCCCAGATTAACAGAAGAGTAAATGGATTATTTAAATAGTCCCACTTTAGAAAAAGAAGTATAACAAGTCATTAATCAGCTCCCTAAGAAAAAATCCCCAGGACCACATGGATTTACATGTGAATTCTACCAAACATTTAAAGAACAATTAACTACAATATTATATAAACTATTTGAAAAAATAAGGAATGAAGGATTCCTACCAAATTCCTTTTATGACAGAAACATGGTACTGATCCCTAAATGAGGTAGAACAAAAACAGAGAAAGAAAATTATAGACCAATCTCCCTAATGAATATTGATGCAAAAATCTTAAATAAAATATTAGCAAAGAGATTACAGAAAAATCATCACCAGGATAATACACCATGACCAAGTAGGATTTATACCAGGAATGCAGGGATGGTTCAATATTAGGAAAACTATTAGCATAATTGACTATATCAATAACCAAATTAACAAAAACATATGATAATCTCAATAGATGCAGAAAAAGCATTTTATAAAATCCAACGTCCATTCCTATTAAAAACACTAGAGAATATAGGGATAAATGGACTTTTCCTTAAAATAGTCGGTAGCATCTATTTAAAACCATCAGCAAGCATCATATGTAATGGTGATAAACTGGAACCATTCACAATAAGATGAGGGGTGAAACAAGGTTGCCCACTATCACCATTACTGTTCAATATTGTATTAGAAATGCTAGGCTTGGCAATAAGACAAGAAAAAGAGATTAAAGGAATTAGAGTAGGTCATGAGGAAACCAAATTATCACTCTTTGCAGATGATATGATGGTCTACTTAGAGAACCCTAGAGAATCAACTAAAAAACTATTAGAATTAATCCACAACTTTAGCAAAGTTGCAGGATACAAAATAAATGCACATAAATCATCAGCATTTTTATACATCACCAACAAAATGCAACAGCAAGAGATACAAAGAGAAATTCCATTCAAAATAACTATCGATACTATAAATTATTTGGGAATATATCTGCCAAGGGAAAGTCAGCATCTATATGAGCAAAACTACAAAACACTCTCCACACAAATAAAGTGAGATCGAAACAATTGGAAAAACATCAAGTGCTCTTGGATAGATTGAGCGAATATAATAAAGATGACAATACTACCTAAACTAATCTATTTACTTAGTGCTATACCAATCAAACTCTCAAGAAATTATTTAACTGTCCTAGAAAAAATAACAACAAAATTCATCTGGAAAAACAAAAGTCAAGAACTTCAAGGGAAATGATGAAAAAAAAAAGGCTGATGAAGGTGGCCTAGCTGTACCAGATCTAAAACTATATTATAAAGCACTGGTCATCAAAACCATTTGGTACCGGCTAAGAAATAGAGTAATGGATCAGTGGAATAGGTTAGGTTCACCGGACAAAATACTCAATGACAATAGTAATTTAGTGTTTGATAAACCCAAAGACCCCAGTTTTTGGGTTAAAAACTCACTATTTGACAAAAACTGCTGGGAAAATTGGAAACTAGTATGGAAGAAACTAGTAATTGACCACACCTAACACCATATACCAAGATAAGGTCGAAATGGATTCATGATCTAGACATAAAGAATGATATTATAAACAAATAGGAACAATGTAGGATGGTTTACCTCTCAGACCTGTGGAGGGGGATGGAATTTGTGACCAAAGAAGAACTAGAGGTCATCATTATCACAAAATAGATAAGTTTGACTACATCAAGTTAAAAAGTTTTTGTACAAACAAAATGAATGCAGACAAGATTAGAAGGGAAGCAATAAAATGGGGAAACATTTTTACTTTCAAAGGTTCTGATAAAGGCCTCATTTTTAAAATATATAGAGAATTGACTCAAATATATAAGAATTCAAGCCATTCTCCAATGGATAAATGATCAAAAGATATGAACAATTTTGAGACAAAGAAATTAAAACTATTACTAGTCACATGAAAAGTTGCTCCAAATCACTATTGATCAGAGAAATGCAAATTAAGACAACTCTGAGGTACCAGTACACACCTGTCAGATTGGCTAAAATGACAGGAAATGATAATAACTGTTGGAGGGGATGTGGGAAAACTGGGACACTGATACATTGTTGGTGGAACTGTGAACGGATCCAACCATTCTGGAGCAATTTGGAACTATGCTCAAAAGGTGATCAAACTGTGCATACCCTTTGACCCAGCAGTGTTTCTACTGGGCCTATATCCCAAAGAGATCTTAGAGGAGGGAAAGGGACCCACATGTGCAAGAATGTTTGTGGCAGCCCTTTTTGTAATAGCTAGATGCTGGAAACCGAATGGATGCCCATCAATTGGAGAATGGCTGAATAAATTATGGTATATGAATATTATGGAATATTATTGTTCTGTAAGAAATGACCAGCAGGACGATTTCAGAGAGGCCTGGAGAGACTTGCATGAACCGATGCTGAGTGAAATCAGCAGAACCAGGAGATCAATATACACGGCAATAATAAGACTATATGATGATCAATTCTGATGGACATGGCTCTCTTCAACAATGATGTGATTCAAACCAGTTCCTATTGTTCATCAATGAAGATAGTCATATACATCCAGAGAGAGGCCTGTGGGAACTGAGTGTGAACCACAACACAGCATTTTAACGCTTTCTGTGAATATTTCCATGCATTTTGTTTCGGTTTTTAGGTTGTTTTTTTTTCTTCTCTTTCTAGATCTGATGTTTCTTGTGCAGTAAGATAACTGTATAGATATGTATATATGTATTGGAATTGTCATATAATTTATCCTATTTAGCATGTATTAGATTACCTGTCATCTAGGGGTGGGGAATGGGGGGAAGGAGGGGAAAAGCTTGGAACAAAAAAAAGTTTTGCAAAAGTCAATGTAGAAAAATCACTCGTGTTCTGTAAATAAAAAGCTTTTAATTAAAAAAAAGAGAGAGAGAGAGAGAGGAAGCGGGGCTTCAGTAGGCACTCGGGCGGGCAGAGGTGAGAAGGGGGCAACTGGCCATGAAACCTCTGGGCCCGGCTGGCCTGCGGCCGCCTTCAACTGGACAAGGCGGCCTCGTCTCCGAAGCCCTGCCCCTTCGGAGCCCGCCATCCTCCCGGGCACCCAGACGGGGATCTCCCGCTGCGGGATCCCCCCAGGGGCCGGCGCCTCCAGACCCCAGCTTCAGCAGGAGTCTTTCCCTCGGCCCCCGCCACAGGCAAGCTCTCTCCCCACGTCCGGGCCTGCTTTGTTTTGGAAAATAAATCGAATCGGTAACCCCAGCCAGCCTGGAGTCAGCAAGCCCCAGGCTCAGAGCCTTCCGAGTGGTGTGACCTTGGCCGAGTCACGGCTTGCCTCGGCTCCCCGCCCGTAAAAAGGGACGCTAATGGCCTGCCCAGGAGCGCTGGCGTAGGGTGATTAGCACAGTGGCTGGCACATAAGCCCTGCCTCGTACCGCCACGGTTATTCTATCTGCCAGCTATCCCGGGAACTAACGCCTGCGATTAAAGCAGCACAGTCAGACTGTGTGTCCTCCAACTTCTGCAAGGGGGCGTCATTCACGGGGCCCAGGGGAGGCCTCACAAAGAAGCCCGCCGATTGATTGGCGGATGGAAAGGAAAAGGGCATGGAGAGCGTTCCCGGCGTCCCACCGGAAGTCCCGCCCCACGCCGCGGCACCACCCACTCTCTTGTGGTGTTTTTTTCCTTCTCCGCCCCCTGGCCGGGCATCACGTGTTCCTTCTCCGCTTCCCGGAAGTCCCGCCCACCCCGCCTTTAGCTCCAAGTCTTGGTCCCCGCCTGCCCGCTCCGGCGTGTTGCGTCATTTCCTGCTCGGCCCTTGCCTCGTGTTTAAGGAGACCCCGGCGGCGGCTTTCCGGTCCTTTTCAGTCCGTTCGTCCCCGAGAAGAGGAGCGAGAGACGAGCGAAGCGGCGCCATGGCGGACATCCAGGTGCGCGCATGCGCGGGCGCGGGTTCGGTCCTGTGGGGGAGCGGGGAGGACCCCCGGCCCCACGTGGCTGCGGGGTCTCTGAGGGGCCTGCCCCCCTCGTGCCTCCGTGACTCCCCCTCCTCTCTGAGGGTCTCTGCCCTGTCTGTGTCTCTCCTGCTGTCCCCGAGGGTCTCTGTCTTTCCCTGCTATCTCTGGGTACTTGCCCAGTGTCTGGGATGCCTGCGCCTCTTGTGTCTGAGAACCTCGGCGTCTCGGTGGTCTCCCCTCCCCGCTGTCTCCGAGTGCCTGCCCGTTTTCTGCCATCTCTGTACCTCTGCCCTGTCTTTGCCTCCCACCCGTGGGGGATGTGCGCGGCCGGCCCTCTATGGTCTGTATGCTTCATTCGGGCGCGCGCACCGGGGGCCCCCCCGCACCCATCAGCCCCTGGGGTTTGTGTCCCCCCTCCCCCACAAGTTTGTGTGCCCATTAACCCCATGGTGGTGCAGCCATGTGTGTGCCCATCACACCAGCCCCTGGGGGGGTGTGCCCAGCTGCCCCTGGGCTGAGCCCCCGCTGTGCCTCTCTCCCTGCAGACTGAGCGTGCCTACCAGAAGCAGCCGACCATCTTCCAGAACAAGAAGCGGGTGCTGCTCGGGGACACAGCCAAGGAGAAGCTGCCCAGATACTACAAGAACATTGGGCTGGGCTTCAAGACCCCCAAGGAGGTGAGGGCCCCGTCCCCGCCCCCTTCTCCCGCAGACCCCTGGCTGCCCGCCCCTCCCCCTCACCTTCTCTCTTCCCCTCCAGGCCATCGAGGGCACCTACATTGACAAGAAGTGTCCCTTCACTGGCAACGTCTCCATCAGAGGCCGGATCTTGTCTGGTGAGTCGGTGGCCGGGCGGGTGGAGGACGTGGGACCCCGGCCCGGCTGGGGACCCTCCATCATCTCCTGCTTTGCCGCCTCCAGGTGTGGTGACCAAGATGAAGATGCAGAGGACCATCGTCATCCGCCGGGACTACCTGCATTACATCCGCAAGTACAACCGCTTCGAGAAGCGCCACAAGAACATGTCTGTGCACCTGTCCCCGTGCTTCAGGTGAGCCCCGTGCCCTTCCCCCCGTGTCTGGGACCTTCCCATCTGTGCCCACCTGTCACTGGGCAGCTGCTTCCTCAGAGAGGAAGAAGCCCCTGCTCCCACTGAGTGCCAGCCTGAGGGCGGTGGGCACCAAGGAACCTGGCTCTGCCCTCCATGGCCTCACGTTCAGGGTGGGCCTTGGGTGGCACTGAGAGGGAGAGGGTGCCACCCTTGTGCAGGGGCACGGAGGCTGTGTTGCTCTGGCACCTGGGGAAGGCCTTGAAGGGCACGTCCAGCTAGCCCATATGGATCCTCCTGACTCCAGTGCTCTGCCACAAGGCAGAGTGTTCTAGGAAAGGAGGCCGCCCACAGGCCTCCAAGCTGACCCCGAGTTGGTGTCCACTTGGCCCCAGCCCCCTTTTCCTCCCTCAGCCTCAGTTTCCCCTTTTGTCATGGAGGAGCTCAGGTGCCAGCCCCCAGAGCCTGTATCCTGGCTTGGGGGGTTGGCAGCTGACCCACCTCGTTCTGCGCCCCCAGAGACGTGCAGATTGGCGACATCGTGACTGTGGGTGAGTGCAGGCCCCTCAGCAAGACCGTGAGGTTCAACGTGCTGAAGGTCACCAAGGCAGCCGGGACCAAGAAGCAGTTCCAGAAGTTCTGAGCCCCTCCTGCTGGGGGTGTGTGTGGGGGGTGGGACGGTGCCAGAGTGCCCGCCGCAGCCCTGCCAGCTGCTCTGCTAATAAAGACATCCTTTCCCTGTACTCCGTGTCCTGTGCCTGTGTGACCCTCCGTGCCCCCACCTCCTGGGGGCTCCTGCTGTAGACCCTTGCCCATGCCCTGGAAGCTCCTCTGACCCTTGGGGCCCCCACTGCCTCCCGGGCTCTGAATGCCCAGGGCCTTCTAGCTGCCTCCCTCCCCCTCAGGCCCAACAATGCTGCCGACTCTGGGGTCTTGGGCTCAGACAAACCCCAGAAAGCATGCTGAGGGCCAGGGCTCTTCCTGCCTCCTGCAGACTCTGCCCGGCCCCTGCCCCAGGCCCCCCTCACAGCGGCAGGACGGGCACCTTGGGAAGAAGCTGCCAAGGAGGGCCCTCGCTTCTGGCTCGAGTGGCTGACCCCCGACTCCCCATCCCCCACACCCCGTACCGGGTCTCCCATGGACTCTGGTACGAGGGTTGGGAGAAGGGGCTTCGGGACTGGCAGACGGCTGGGCGGCTGCTGCTGCTGCTGCTGCTGGCACTAGGGATCTATAAAGCAGCCCCCCACCAATCTCCGGCAGCCCCCGCCCAGGGTGGGGGTGTGGCAGGTTCCTGTGAGAGGAAACGAGGGGCCACATCAAAGGCCGGGGAGCAGCAGGAAGTGCTCTTGGCCCCCACCCAGGATCCTGGGCTGGGGGAGACCCCACCCTGCTGTCTGTCTTGGCAAAGGGCTTTGGGGGGGTGGGCCTGAGGAGGCCCAGGGAAAATGGAGCTGGCCAGCCTGCCCCACATGGGACCTGTGCCAGCTGGCTCCTGCAGCAGAGTCCCCTGGGGGGGCCTTCATTGGGGCACAGTGCCAGGAGGTCCACTGTGGGAGTGCTTGATCCCCCTCCTGCCCTCTGTGCCCCATGGTGCAGGGGGACAACCCTTCCCCCAGGGACCAGAGTTCAAATCCAGCCCCTGACAGCTTCAACTTCATCTATAAATAACACAAGCGCCTGGGGCAGTCTGGAGATGTTGCCCCAAGTTCTCTCCCTCTCTGACAGCTTCCTCAGCAGGGGGACAGCTGCGCTTGGGGTCCCGATCTGGGGACTGTCCGGGACCCTCAAGGTGCCCCTTGGCCCAGAAGGGAAGCTGTGTTCCGACATGCTCCAAGCGGCTCTCCTGGTCCTCCCACTGGCCCGGGGCCGGAGAGCATCCTGGCAATGGGAGGCAAGGGCCTGGAGTGTCCATCCAAGGAGGACGAGGGCTGGGAAGCCCCGGAGGGAGACCCGAGGACCTCGCTTGGGTCTGAAGGCCGGGCTGGACCCTCACCACTGCCTCCCAAGACCGGGAAGGAGCTGGGAGCAAATGCGGCCTCCCGTGGAGGTGTGGAGGTCCAGCCTTCCTGGCTCCAGGCCCTTTCAGCTCCAAACCCCGGGGCTAACCTGCTCCTGGAAGTTTTGGAACAGATGGGGAGGGGGCAGGAAGGGGAAAATGAGGTTTTCTGTGACCCTGAAGAGAGACAATCCATCCTTCTGAGGGCCAGCTATTCCAGCAAGAGTCCGCCTGCAGCATCCTCCTGGTGCGCATTTATTAAGCGCCTATGGTGTGCTAGGCACCCGAGCTGCCTGCTGCACATAGAGGAGTCCCTGCTCTCAGAGAGCTTGAAGTCTGATGGGGGAGACCCAGGGCAGGGTCTCAGAGGGAGGCACCGAGGGGCTTCTCAGGGAAAGTGCAACTCCAGCTGAGACCAAGCAAGGTGAATTCTGAGGTACCTTGGGAAACCATACCCAGCGGAGGAAGAAAAAGAATCCCCACTGCCTGCAGCCGGGCAGATGGAAAGTACCCAGAAAAACCAGAAGGTGAATGGGGTGTAAAAATAACCCCGAGCCCCGGTTCCACAGAAGGGGGGCTCCGGGTGGGGACCCAGGGTGTGGGTGGGAGTCACACTTGGAGGTTGGCTGGGTTTGTGCAACTGCCTTTTTCTGTTTTCCTTTGTGGCCAGGGTGGCCCGGTGGTTAGGGCAGAGGGCTACGAGGCTCAGAAATAAAGGTGATAGGAGAACCACACGTTGTTAAGGAAACACATCAAGAGGTGCTTGAAATGGCTTGTGAGCAGGGAGGTGTACAAACTTGAATCTGGGCCCAACGCGGGAGGAAGGACCGGGACAAGTTGGGGGGTCACTGGAAGTAGGTGAGACCCTCAGCAGAATGTGGGTGGGTGGGTAAGGAGGGCCATGATCCCTGGTGGGTCTGAGATTTTTGCTTGCCCTTGGGGTGGACCTGGGATTTCCTAAGGGAAGTGAGCCCCACTTTCCCTAAGAGACCCTTCCCGGTCCTTAACCTCAGGTCGGAACCAAGGGAACCCGGCAACAGCAGATGATGGATGATGGGACTCCAACAAGGAGGCGATTCAGGCCGGTTGTAAAAGACCCGCGATGGAGAGAGCCGTCCCACCTCAGATTGTGGGGATTCGCACTTCTTTTGTTATTTGCTTGCTTTTTTATTCTTTCTCGTTTTGTTTTTCCTTTTTTAATCTGATTTTTCTTGTGCAGCATGATAATTGTGGGAATAGATATAGAAGAATTGCACACGTTTAACAGTGGATGGCGTGCTGTCTCAGGGAGGGAACACACGATTTTGCAAGGCCCAATGTTGAAAACTGCATCTATTTTGAAAATAAAAAGGTAAAAAAATAAAGGAACCGGGGTGGGGGGGCACATGTGCTTTGATCCACATTCGGTCTCCATCGTTCTTTTTCTGGCGGCGGAGGGCATTGCCCACCGGAAGGCTGTTGGCTTTGTCCTAGTGGCTGTCTTGCTGGGAAGAGCCAAGTCCATGGTGCTCGGGGCACCATCTTGCCCTTACTGGGGACAGTTGTGCTGCTCATTTCACTCAGCCTCAGTTGGTGTAAATATTTCCAGATGTTGCTGCTTTGCCTCTCATCATTTCTTACAGCCCAATAGTATTTCCCTCCATTCAGACGCCCCAAGTTGTTCAGCTGTTCCCCAACTGATGGGCATCCCCTCAATTTCCAGTCCCTCATCCCCACAAAAGGAGAAGCAGAGATTTCTTTCTGAGAGATGCAAGGAGCCAGGAACAGGGGCCAAACCCAAGCTGACCAACCCACAATCCCCCTCAGCTGTGCTTTGCAATTTCCAGACTTTACTACCATACCATAATGGGGGTAGTACCATACCCCCATTACTTGGGGGTGCTCCCCAGCCCCCCTTTCCGGCTCCCTCTGTATATTGTCTTCCCCCTGGAGGGCAGGGACCATTTTATTGTTGTTTTGCTTGCATTTGTACTCTTGGCACTTAGCACAGTGCCTGACCTTGAATAAATTCGTGTTGATCATCTGCTAAAGGCTTCTTCAAGGTCATGCTGGTTTTATTTTATTTTTGAATTTTATTTATTAATGTTTTCCTTTTAAAAAATTTATTTTAAAGCAGGATTTGAACTCACATCTTCTGACTAGAGAATCAGTGACTTTTCTGCTACAGTATATTGGTTGATGGAGGGCATAAGGGCTCCCACATGTTGCCATGTTCATATCCACATATTGCAGAGCGACTTTCCATTTTATATATAATTATATATGAATATATCATTATAATATACATTATATATATTATGTATATATAATTATAATATACATTGTATATATATTATGTATATATAATATACATTGTATATATATAATATATATATATATAATTTTCCCCCCGAGGCAGTTGAGGTTATGTGACTTGCCCAGGGTCACACAGCCAGGAAGTGTTAAGTGTCTGAGGTCAGATTCGAACACAGGTCCTCCTGACTTCAGGGCCGGAGCTCCATCCATTAAATTTTGAATCCGGTCAGGACCCCAGGCCACAGAAAGCGGAACAAGCAGCCTCCTGAATTAGCAGGCAAGATCCCTTTGTCGCGTAGGTAATAGGGCCATTGGGCTGTTGTAGTTTGTTCTTCCTTCTTGAAGGGGTCGGGACAGCAGGAAGGTGAGAGCATGACCTGCCAGTGATTGGGACTTAAACAAGGGAGGGCTGTGCAAAGTCACCCGTCTCACTTTCCCTTCGGAACCCTCTGAGTCCAATGACAAGGTGGAGATCAGGACAACTGGAGATGGGCCTGGAGGCAGTGGGAGGCCTTGGAACCTTTGGGAAAGCCCACCCAATTGGGCAGGAGAGCCCCAGGCTGCTGCCTTGAGGATAGCTCCACCTGGTGGGCAAATTATATCCTACTCCCTTGCTGGATAATTAACTAAGTGGCAGCCTGCCTTTCTGTAGGTTCAGAGCCTCTGGACTGCTCTGGTTTCTACAAGAGCACTAAGTATGCACCTAGCTCATACACTTTTGGCAGTGTAAATGAAAGCCATGTAGCTGGTGATGGAGGGAGCGCAGTGGGTAGAGTTTCATCTTCCTGAGTCCAAATCTGCCTTCCTGTGACTCTGAGGGAGTCATTGCTCCTGGTTGGTCTCAGTTTCCCCATCTGTAAAATGGGCTGGAGAAGCAAATGGTAAATCACTCCAGTATCTTTGCCAAGAAAACCCTGAATGGCCAGGGAGAGGGGGACGTGAGGGAAAAAGAAGAAATCCGAAGTTTAGCTAAAAGCAGAGAGGCTGATTGATGGGCAGAGCCCAGAAGCTGGGGCGTTTGGGGTCCGAGAGAGCTCAAAGCCACACACGTTAGCAGATCCCTTTCCTGCGTCAGTTCCTTGGTTCCCGGGGAGAAGGATGAGGCAATGGGCGAAGCTGCAAGGAGGCAGATTTAAGCCTTACTGATGTAAGCAAAAAAGAAAGAAATCCTGATGACTGCAGCTGGCCCCTAGTGGGATGGGCTCTTGGGAAAGGTAGTGGGTTCCCTCTCTTTGACAGTGTGAGAGCAAAGGCTGGCAGCTTTGCCTTGGAGGGAGGCTACAAGATCTGAGGATTAAGAGGAGGCCCAGCAGCCTCCACGGTCTCTTCCTGCTGGGCAGGAAAGGTCTCCTGTGGAAGGGGAAGCTCTCTCTGGGTCTGGAAGGAAGCAGAGGTGAGGAGGGGGTGCATTCTAGCACTGGGGAGAATGGAAAGGTGTGAGAGGGAGGTGGAGGAGGCAGGATCTCTTGGGCTGAATTGGAGGGAGACGGGAAAGGTAGATTCGGGCCAGGTTAGGAAAGACAACATGGCTACCAGTGGGGTTCCTATTGGACTCTAGAGGGAAAAGGGAGTCACCGGAGGGGAGTGTTTCTTAGGAAAATCACTTTGGCAGTGGAATAAAAGATGCTTGTGGAGAGAAGACCAATTAGCACCATTTTATAGAGGGTTTTTAATTTTATAGTTGGGGAAACTGAGGCAGAAGTTAAGTGCCCCAGGTCACACAGGCTGGTGTTTGAGGTTGGATTTGAACTCAGGCTTTTAACTCTTCAAGTCCAGCACTATCCACTGCCCAGTGGTCTGGGGAAAGGCTAATCAGATGCTGAGCTAGGGTGGGAGCTGCTCGAGTTCAGAGAAGGGGATGGATGCCGGAAATGTGGAGGGGAAAGTGGCAGGATTTGGCCAAAGATGGAGTAAATGGCTGAGTGAGTAGGAGCAGGGGCTGGTTCCAAGGTTTGGAAACCTGGTGATGGAGACGCTGATAGCTTAAACAAACAGGAAAGGGTGGAAGATGGGCAGATTTTGGGGGGAGAGCACAAGTTGTTTTGGATACGTTGGGTCGTAAGCAGTGACGTCATAACTCAAGTAGAAAGGGGTCCAATAAACCAGAGCTAAGCATCTAGCCCAGTTTATCTTAGAAAACCACACATCCACATTATCTATGTTCTGTTGTATTTTGACTTTTTAAAATTACTCTTGTTACTTTTGCTCCTTGACCTAGAAAACCACACATCCACATTATCTATGTTCTGTTGTATTTTGACTTCTTTATAACACATGCACATTATCGATGTTCTGTTGTATTTTGACTTTTTAAAATTACTCCCAGTTACTTTTGCTCCTTGACCTAAAAAACCACACATCCACATTATCTGTGTTCTATGATATTTTGATTTCTTTTGCTAATTATTCCCGGGCGCTTTTGCTCCTTGACCTAGAAAACCACACGTGCACATTATCGATGTTCTGTTGTATTTTGACTTCTTTTTCAATTACTCCCGGGTACTTTTGCCTCTGGTTGGCAGCGTGGCAGCTGTGTGGAGTCTCAGGCCTGCAGGACTGATACCAGCCTAAAAACGTCCAAAGGGCAACAGAGGAGCGGACCGGGAGGGAGAATAGTGCTGGAGACTGGGGGGGAGGGGGAAATCGTGCGGAAAGGCAAATCCAATTTGTGCCAACGAGGCAGACGTCCGAGAGAACATTTATTAAGCGCCTACTATATGCCAGGCCCGCCCTCCCCTCACGAACGGGGTCGCCAAGTCAGCGTCCAGCCCCCGTCATGGGGCCCGGGGGAACCCCGGCCTTCCCGGGAGCTCCCGAGGCCCCTCCCAGCAGGTGTTTCCGCCCGAGCTGCCGCCCCGCCTCTCCGAGCCAGTTATTTACCTCTGGAGTAGCGCGCCCTCTTGGCCCCACCCCGATGTTTTTGTGAGCTCGGACCCCCACGGGGCCGCTGAGGGGGCGGATCCCGACGGAAGCCCAGCCCCTCCCCTCCCTGATTATTGGACTCCCCCTCACTCCCGTCCCCCCGAAAAAGTACCCAGATGGCCACCATCTCATGCAGACTACCGTAAGGGCAGTTAGACGGACGGAGCCCCTCCCCCACCCCGTCCCCTGCCGCGGCTCGGTGCCCGGCGGCCCGTTAGGCGAGGCCGGCCCTTTGACCTTGGGCAGACAGTTGTCCCTCAGCACCCCGGCTCCCCTCATGGGGGAGGGATGGGGGGGGGAGGGCGGTTTCTGGAGCCTGGCTGGGCGATTTTCGCCCGGTCTCCGCCCACTCCTAGAGGGGAAGTGGGCCAGGGGCCATTCCCGGAACGGAGGCGGGGTGGGGGTGGGGGGCACGGCGCAGATGGAGCTGGAGTAGAACGGAAGCGGGGAGAGGCCGGAGCTCGGGCCGGGGTGGGCAGGATGCAGCAGAGGAAGTGACCGCGATCTGTCACGAGAGTCCTTGGCCAGCGTGAGCGACTCGGGAGGGACGCGGGGAGTCCGGGTGCCCGAGCAGGAGGGTCCTGGGGGGCGTGGCCGGGCTCCTGGGTCCTCCTGTGGCAAGTGGGGAAGGCAGGGCAGAGAGCAGCGTGTTTTTAGGGGACAGCCCCGGGACACGGGCGGGCCTCCCTTGGGGGTGGAGAGCCAGCGCTTTCCTGGAGGGTCTCTCCCGTTTCTGATGAGTTGCACTGGTTCCGGTCAGGTAGCCCAGTGGTGTCTGTGACTCAGTTTCTCTCTTCAGGTCTCAGAATGGGGAGTCCCTCTGCTAAGCCCCAGAGCCTCCCCTTCCTGGCGCTGCTGTTCCTCCCGTTGCTGAGGGTGTTGAGCGCAGGTGAGGGAGAAAGGAAGGGAACCTAGAGCCTTGGGTGGCAGGCCCACAGCTGACCCTGCACCCCCTCCCCCTTTCCGGTTTCTCCCGGCCATCCCTGATTGGTTTTTCTCCCTGTCTCTCCCCACACGGGTCTGCCGGGCCTTCTCTGGCTGCCTCCGTTGGGCCCTGTGACCTGGGCTTGGACCGGCAGGGACGCCGTCCTTATTCTACCAGCTCACCGCAGTGGCAAATGCCCCTCGGGGGACCCCCAAGTTCTGGGCCTCCGGATGGCTGGGCCCCCAGCTCTTCCTGACCTACAGCTCGGGGGGGCAGTGCTGAGCCTTGGGGGGCCTGGCGCTGGGAGTCTCAGGACGCCTGGTTCTGGGAGAAGGAGACATGGTACCTGAAGACGCAAGAACGGCTGCTGCAGGAAGCCTTAAGGGTGTCCAAGGAGGGTGAGGTTGGAGGGTGGCTGGGCCGGGGGGAGGGGGCTCCTGGATGGGAGAGGGCCCCCTGCCTCACATCCTTATCCGGGGCCTTCTCTAGGGGCCCAGGTTTTTCAGGGCCTGGTGGGCTGCCAGCTGAAGCCCGACAACTCATCCCAACCTACTGCTCGATTTGCTCTGGATGGGGGGAACCTCCTGACCTTTGACCCCATGAAAAGAAACTGGTTTGGAGACACCGTGGAGGCCTCGAAGGTGAGGAACAGCTGGATCAATGAGAGCCAGCGGGCTGAGAAGGAGGCCGAGTTCCTACTCGTCACCTGCCCCCAGAAACTCAAAAGTCACCTGCAGAAGGGCAAGGGCAACTTCCGGTGGAAAGGTACGTGAGCAGCTGGCGTCACGGCTGGCACAAGGTGGGAGCGATCACAAGTCATCCGTGGGCTCCGTGTCTCCCTCTCAGGCCAGGACTGGGATCCTGGAGGTGGACGGAGGAAGTGGGATACTGTTGCCCACTCCCAGAAGGGGAGTAGGGACCAAGGCTGGACCTCCCACTGTGCAATAGGGCCCAGGGAGAGTGGGGCTCCCCTGGGGAGGTCCTGGAGTCCGGGCCAATCAGACCTGAAGGCCAGCTATGTTGTTGGGCCAGTTCTGGCCAGTCCTACCCTCGGTGACCCCAGTCGGGGCTTTCCTGGCCATTCCCTTCTCCAGCTCCTTTACAGATGGGAACACCGAGAGTGGCGGGCTCTGGCCGTTAGTGTCTGAGGGATCTGATTTCGGGGTGACGGGACTGACTCCCTGAGGGCACCCTGTGCACTATGGTGCCCCCTGGAGGCCTCCGAGATCTTCCCACTGCCTTCACTGAAGGGGGAGCTGAGGGGCCACGGAAGGCAGGCACTCCATGGTCACTGGGGTGCCCGGCTGGTCCCATGGGTGCCCCTGACCTGGGCCCGGTTTTCCTCAGAGGTCCCAGAGGTGCGAGCTGGCAGCCAGGTGGGGCCAGGGGCCGCCTTGTCCACTCTCAGCTGCCAGGTCTTCTACTTCTTCCCTCCGGAACTGGAGTTGAAATTCCTTCGGGAAGGGAAGCCAGTGCTGGAGCCCGGGCCCCATCTGGAGCCATGGCCCAATGGGGACGGCACCTTCCATTTCCGGGGCACTCTGCAAGTCCCCTTTGGGGATGAGGCCCTCTACAGCTGCGTGGTCCAGCACCCTGCACTGACCAGCTCTGTCACCATGAACTTTGGTAAGAGCAGGGGTCCCTTAGGCCCACAGGATCCTCGGCCCCCTTTCTTAAGCACTGCCCACTGACCCAAGCCTCCCCCCCCAACTGCAGAGACCCCTGGCAGGCTCCCCCTGCCCATCAGAGTCAGTCTGGTGGCCGGCTCCCTGCTGTTCTTGATGTGTCTGGTAGGCGTGGTGACCTGCATGATCTACAGGAAGCGAGGGGGCCTTCTAGGTAAGCTGGGGCCCAGCATGAACAAGGCGGGGAGTCCTGGCAGCCCCCCCCTCATCCCGGTTCTTTTTCTCTCTTGCCCACGTCAGCTCCGTGGATTTTCCGGCGGCGGCTTGCGGGAGACGACGTGGGGGCCCTGCTCTCAGCCCCCGGCTCTGCCCAGGACTCCGGCTCTTGAGCATCTGGCACCTCACCTGTCTGCTGTCAACCCCCGTCTTCCCCCAAGGGGGAGGGGCTATACCCTTCCGCCCGGCTGGGGGCTGTGTCTGGAGGCAGTTGGACCTCCGGCTGAAGTCCCGGCCCCTGCCCACCCTGGCCCCCTCCAGGCAGCCCTCCCGGATTTCCCTTCTGACTGCAGAAATGTCGATATACTCCTCTCTCCCAAACTAAACAAGATGTTGTTGGGCCCCGATTTCCGCTGTCTCCTTTTCTTCCACATTGTGTTTGGGGGTGCGGGGGACGTCCTTCTCCGGGAAGTTCTTCCCTGCGTCTAACCGGCTTCTCCCCTGCTGCGGCTGGGCCGTCCAGCGCTCGGCCCGCCCACCCTCGTGGGGGTCACCCCCTCACGCTGCGTCGCGTGCGCGGGCTGCTGGGAACTGTAGTTTCCCGAGCGCTCCGCAGGCATTGCAGACTGGCGGGGTGGGGAGGGAGCCCCCACGGACCCCGCCCTTAGGCTCCCACCCTGAGGACGTGGCGCCGCGAACCCAACGA
The DNA here is from genome assembly GCA_023553655.1 of Myrmecobius fasciatus. Lineage (NCBI taxonomy): Eukaryota > Metazoa > Chordata > Mammalia > Dasyuromorphia > Myrmecobiidae > Myrmecobius > Myrmecobius fasciatus. The sequence continues at coordinate 13,143 of JAJPUD010007781.1, read as the reverse complement.
GCGCCCGAGAAGGGGAAGGCCCCGCTCTCATCTGGGGTCTGCGCGTCGGGATTGGATGGGGGGCGGGGCCACGAGGAGCCAGTCATAAGGGCGGGGGGGATGAAAGGAGGGAGCGGGGCGCCGGGCTGCCTCTGAGCCAGCGCCGAAGGACTAGACTGGACGGGCCGGGACGGGTCAGGCCGGGCCGGGGTGGTGAGGACCAAGTGTACCCCACTCTCCCCCAGTCCAATCCTCCAGGCAGCCCCTTTCTGGGCCCCTGCCCATTCTCCATGATTATCCTCTTTCGGGGTCTCGGTCCCAGCCCCTCTGCCACCCCATCCCCCAGCCTCAGCCCCCCAATATGCTTTCTTTGTAATCTGGCCAGCCTGGAGCCTGCCCCCCGACTTGTCCCCATTCCCGGGCGTTTCTGTGCCCGCGGCTCCGGCCCCTCCAATGAGCCCTCGGGCCCTTCTGGATGCCCTACGCCCCAGCTTCTGGGTACCTCCTAAATCGATCCCTTTTTGTGCCTGTGCCCCCCCATTCTCCAGCGGCCATCTGTGCCTGTCTCTGAACCCCTCTCTGTGCCGCCCCCAACCTTTGTGCCTTCAGACCCCCCCCCAGCTCCCACTATGCCCCTGCCCATCTTCTAGTCCTGGGGTGGTCCTAGCCTGCCAACGCTGAGCTCTGTCCTCCGGCCCCCCCCCCCGGTCCCCATCCCCCCTTTCCTCTGTCCTCTGGCCCCCCAAGGCCCCCCTTTCCTCTGTCCTCCAGCCCCCCAAGGCCCCCCTTTCCTCTGTCCTCCAGCCCCCCAAGGCGCCCCACCCCCCCCTCCGGCCCTCCAACTGATCCCAGCTTCTTTCCCTAGCCTTCACCTCTCTGCCCTGCAGACATGCAGCTCCTCTGGGTGCCTCCAGATGTGCCTTTGCCCCCTCCCCCGTCCTCCAGCTCCTTCCTCCCCCTCCCAGGCCCTCTGGCACCCTGTCCCCATCCTCCTGCCTGCCCCCTTCAGGAGCCCAGGCCCTCTGCTTCCCCATCCTTGCCTCAGCACACCCCATACTATCGCCCCCTTCTCCCCTTGTCCCTCGTCCGCCTCCATCTCGGAGCTGACCTCTAACCTTTCGGCCTTAGCCCTCCTCCCTCCCCGTCCCCCACCCCCGGTCTCTCTCGGACCACTCACTTCTCCAGTTTTGACCCAGCAGCATCTTGTCTGCCCTTCTACCCCCACACCTTTCCCGGGTACCTCCCACCTCACCCCCATCCCTCTGTACTGGACCCCTTCCTCATCCTCCCTCCTGCCTGTGGCCCACTCCTCATTGCCCAGCCCTGCCCCTTCCCCCTTATGCGCCACCTCCTCCTCGGGCCCCTGGGTGGTCCCTGGCTGCCTTCGGCTCATCCTTTTCCTGTTCCCCTCCCCCCTTCGGTCCATTTGCTGCCCCTTGACCTCACTCCACCTGGTCCTTGCCACAAGTCTCCCCGTCCATCCTGGGATCAGTTCTGACCTTCTGGCCCTCTCCCCTCCAGGGATGACGTGGCTGTGGTCACTGCTGCTGCTGGGGCTCTCCCTGGGCAAAGGGGCATGGGGCAAGCCCCCCCCTGACGCAGGGGCCCCTCATTCGAGCCGGGTGCACCAGCAGGCCCCACTGAGCGAAGCCAAACACGACGATGCCCACGGAGACTTCCAGTTTGACCACGAGGCCTTCCTGGGCCGCGAGGCAGCTCGGGAGTTTGACCAGCTCAGCCCAGCAGAGAGTAAAGCTCGCCTGGGGTACGAGGGGCTGTGCAGGCCTGGGCTAGCCTCCATCCCAGTCCTGGACGTCTGATGTGGGGGTGGGGAAGTTAGCCTCCCTTGCCATATAAGGAACAGCAGGAGAGAAGGGCATGGGGGGGGGTTAGGGAGGGGGTGACTGGGAGGCAGATTGGGTTCAAGGCTGGGAAAACCTCCCACCCAGAGCAGGGGGGGCAGGCTGGGGGGGCCCTTGGCTGGGCTGGGGCTTAGTCAGGGGGCCACCCCCCTGGGCAGCCATTCAATCCACAAGCACTTTCTGTGAGTACTCAGCCCCAAAGCAGAGGCCCCGTGCTTCCCTGGGAGCTGGGCACCTCCCGGTACCACCGGTGGTCATCTCTGACGGCACCCCATGCCCCACTGCAGGCGGATCGTAGACCGGATGGACCGAGACGGCGACGGCGACGGCTGGGTGTCCCTGGAAGAACTGCGGGCCTGGATCGCTCATACGCAGCAGCGCCACATCCGAGACTCGGTCACGTCCGCCTGGGACACCTACGACACCGACCAGGATGGCCGTGTGGGCTGGGGGGAGCTGCGCAACATCACCTACGGCCACTACCAGCCCGGTGAGCCCGGGGTCCCCAAGCCCTCCCTCCCTGCAGCCTGACCTGTGACCCTGCCTCAGCCGGGCCTTCCCTGCCTGGTGGCCCAATCTTGCTGCCTGCTGCCCTGTGCCCTGCTCTAAGCTGAGGGATAGGCCCACTCTGGTTCTGCTTCCCTGCCCGGTGCTGCCTGGTGGCCCAATTTCTCCAGCCTGGGCCCACTCTGGTTCTGGTCCCCCTGCCCCAGGCCTCTCCTCTACAGGGATGGCTTCAGCTCTTCCTCCAGAGCAGACAGGAAGTACCCCTGAACATTGTAGGACCCAGGGTCAATCACGGCCTCCCTCCAGCCCCGAACTGCCCCTTCAGTCCGTGATTTCCCTGGAGCCCTGAGGATGGGGCCCCCTGAGGAGTGCCCTCTGCCCCAGCTCTTGACAAGGGGTGACACACAACAGACCCCCTCCTGGGGGGAAGCCATTGCCCATTTGCCAGCGGAAGCTTTTTCCCGACTCCCGTCTTGGCCCTGCAAGGAGCCCTCCAGTCCCGTGTCCAAGGGGAAGGTGACCAGATGGCCCCGGGGACTCCTCGGGATCCGGGATCTGTGGCTTTCTCCCAAGGGTCCCGGGCAGCCCCCACCTCCAGGTTAGGGCTTCTGTGCCGCTTCCACCCTCTTGCTCCCCCACTTCCCTCCAGGGCCTCTTGGAGCTCTCGATGTCCATCTCCGCAGCTCCTGGCCCTGCCTTTCCCCGCTGGAACTGCCAGGCAGGGAGCCTGGCCTGACTTGGTTTCCCCTCCTGTCCTTCCCCCCCTGCCCCCCCAGGAGAGGAGTTCTCTGACGTGGAGGATGCAGACACCTACAAGAAGCTCTTGGCCCGAGACGAGCGGCGATTCCGGGCGGCCGACCAAGATGGCGACTTGCAGGCCACCAGGGAGGAGTTCACAGCCTTCCTGCACCCGGAGGAGTTCCCCCACATGCGAGACATCGTCATCGCTGTGAGGACGCGGGCGCTGCCCCCTCCCTCTGGGTGCCTGGGGTGGGGGGCCCGGATTTGCTAGCCCTTCTGGGGCCTGACTCCTTGTCTCTCGGAGGGGAGGCCCCGGTGAGGTGATCCCCCCAAGCCTGGCTCCTTCTTTTCCCCCAGGAGACCCTGGAGGATTTGGACAGAAATGGTGACGGTTACGTGCAAGTGGATGAATACATAGGTGAGGGGGCTCCCCTTGGGGAGGGATCCGCGGGCCTGGCTCGGAGGGAGGCTGACGCCCTTCGCCCGTCTCCCCACATGCCCAGCGGACCTGTACTCCCCGGAGCCGGACGGAGGCGAGGAGCCCGCCTGGGTGCGCACGGAACGGCAGCAGTTCCGAGACTTTCGGGACCTGAATGGGGACGGGCACCTGGACGGGAGTGAGGTTGGCCACTGGGTGCTGCCCCCGGCCCAGGACCAGCCACTGGTGGAGGCCAACCACCTGCTGCAGGAGAGCGACACCGACAAGGTAGGGAGCCCCGGGGAGGGGAGCGGGCTGCCGGGCCTCCCAGCACCCGGCCCAGCACCTGACGGAGCCTTCCCACAGGACGGACGCCTGAGCAAACAGGAGATCCTGGGCAACTGGAACATGTTTGTGGGCAGTCAGGCCACCAACTACGGCGAGGACCTGACCCGGCATCACGACGAGCTCTGAGCGCCCCAAGCCCGGGGGCCCCTTCCCAGAGCCAATCGACTCCCAGCAGCACCTGGGAAGCGCCGCCAACGTTCCAAAATGTTGTTTTCCATCCCGCCCTCTCGTCCTGCCTCTGCCCCACCCCCCGAGAAGGCACAAGTGCTCCATCACCCACACGTAGTGAGCCTTTGTTCAGCGGGCACCGGGTAGGCACTGGAGATCCAAAGGGAAATGAAAAGTGTGGGCTCCGGCCCCGGGGCCCCTGGCCCTACCTGCCCCGTTCCCAGTCCCCGAAGCCAGGATTTCTGGGAGAGCACCCAGGGCCCGGGGGGCCTGACTGGAGGCTCTGAGCATCTTCTGTGGATCCCGGGACACATTCCCTCTCTGGACATGTTGCGGGGCGGGGGGGTGGCAGCTTCCCAAGCCTTTCCGGGTCACAACCCTGAGCCCTGGCCCAGCAGGAAGGCCCAGTTTGCCTTCTGCCCGCCCTCCGGGCCTCTGTGTCCAGCCTCGGGTGGATGGGGGGAAGGAGGGGCTGCAATAAAAGCTGAGGCTCTAAGTTCCCCGAGTCTGACTTGTTTTAGGGGGCACAGGCAGGGGGTGCCTGGGTGCCGACTACCTCACACGGGCGCCAGGGAACCGGAGGCCAATACCTTTATTATCCATTCGCTCGATCCAGAGCCAGAACTGTCTCCCCCTCCCCACCCCCCAGCGGGCCCCTCAGGCCTGCATCACGGGGCGAGACTTCTTGGCCTCCAGCTGCACCCCAGAGCCTGCGAAGCCCGTGCCGCCCTAGGAAGAGGACAAACGGGGGTTACTGGTGGTGAGGGCTGCCAGGAGCAGGGGGGATGGGGGAAGAGAGCGGCCAGGGCCAGCACGTACCCTCTGCAGCAGGATGATGTCCTTGTCCTTTAACGGAACCCCGCTGATGGGGTCCACCATGTCCTTGCGAATCAGGCGCTCCACACACTCCATGGTCACAACGGCCCCCCTGGAAAGGAGGGAGGGGAGGTTGGCGAGACGAGGATCTGCGGGCCTCTAACCCCCACCCCCCCCGGCCCCAATAAGCCCCCGACTCACGAAGGCCGCAGGACGGCACAGGGGGTGGAGTTGCTCAGGCTGTCCCGCGTCACGGCGCAGACGTAGCGCTCGCTACGGGTGATCAGCCCCACCCGGTCCACGGAGCCATCCACTGGCGTGAAGCGGACGGAGATGAGGTCCGACAGGCGCAGGGGCTTGCCCGACATTGGGCACGTCACGACGCGCGACTGCTCCCGCCACATGCAGAGACAGAGAGGGGGGCTCAGAGGAGGGGTTCGGGGCTCCCTAGGCCTGGGGGTCAGGAAGCCTGGGGGAGAATTCATTCTCTCACCGGCTTTTCCAGCTTGGTGGCCTTAGCCTCCGGGGTCAGCGATGGGATCCAGAAGCTGGGTAACTCCTTGGCCTTGTCCTTGTCCTTGTCCCCGGCCTCAGGGATCGAGCTGGCTCCTGGGGAGGGAAGAAAATCTCTTGGTGGGCTCAGGGGCGCTCAGCCCTCCTGGGCAGGGGGCAGGGGTGGCCTTTCCTCACCTGGGCCGGCCCCCGTCCGAGGGGTGAAGGGGTTGAGGGGCCGGCTGACGATGGCTGCCTCCTTCTCCAGAAAGCCCCGAAGCTGGTCCTGGGCAGCCGCCCGGCTGAGCTCCCGCCGTTCCTCCTGCTGCGCCCCTCGCTGCTTTTCATACGCCTGGCGGGTGGGAGAGAGCAGGAAGCTCAGTCCTGTTGCTTGGGGGCTCCTCCCCCTCCGAGCCCCCCGGTTTTCCCTCTACCTTCATCTGCCGGGCAATCTCGCGCTTCTGGTGCAGGATATATTCCAGGATCGCCTCCCGCTCATACAGAAAGCCATCAGGGCTGCAAGGTACAGGGCTGGGTCAGCACAGAACAAGGGAGACGGCTCAGGAGAGCCAGCATTCACATCCAGGGGCACCGCCAGAGACGCGCCAGCGCTTGTAGGGGAGCCCAACTCTGCCACGGGCAGGGGCACCCACCCGCCACAACACGGGCAGTGCCTCGACGAGCCTGCAATCTGCCAGAGACCAGAAGGACGGGGGCGGCCCGGGCTGCCCGGGCTGGGAGAGCCGCCCAGAATCCACTGGACCCGGGCATCCGTCCCCAAGCACTGGCTCCCCCCTAAAGCTCAATCCAGGGTCGCCTCCTCCAAGAGGGCTTCCCGATTTCATTTAGCTTTTTGCCATTCCCACCCCTGCTGCAAACCCATCTGCCCGTCCGGTGACCTGTGCCCAAGAAGGAGTGAGGGGAGTGCCCGCCGGCAGGGGCTCGGGGCTAGGGGCCGGCTTCTGGAAAGAACAAGGACCCAACCCATCCCCGGCTCACGTGACAACGGGGTCATGGCACGGCTGCAGGGAGAGGCAGCAGCAGTCAAAGTCCTTGACGGCGTCGCGACTCAGGCGCACATTCTGGGTTCCGTAGCCCGAGGCCGCTGGAAGAGGGGATGCAGGCCTGGGGGTCACGGGCAGAGGTCACCCCCAGCCAGGGGGAGGGCCGTGCCCCAACTGCCCCAGCCCCCTTGCCATTACCTGTGTCTTTTTTCTTCTCGTGATATGTGTACACCGCACCTGCTGTGCAGTTCTTCCCGTGACGGGTCATCCTGGGAGGAGAGAGGACGCCGAGCGGTCAGGGACAGGGAGGGAAGGGGGGAGACAGCTTGTCTGGGCTGGGGGCTTTCCCAGGGCAAGGCCCCCCTGTGGTGGTACTGTCGGGCCCGTGAGCCTCCGAGCCCCTCTCCCTTACGTCTGACCACCAGGATGCAGGGCTTTGCCCGGGCAAGTCTGCCCTCCTCCTCCTAGCTTCACACGACACGCCAGGCTTCTGTCCTACTATGTGCACTAGGCTGAGAGACGGCAGGCCCGGGGGCTTCGAAAGAAGCAAATGGTCTGCTTGGAGAAGCAGGTATTCTGCAGGGTGCGGGCACCGTGCCCCAGAGAAAGAAGCGAGCAGGCAGCCCGGAAGTGCCAGGCGCTGCTCCGCTCGCCCCTTGCTCTGCAGCCTAGCTCTGGGCACTGCTCTGGTGGGCACCGCTCCAAGGCCCCTGCCCAGGGCCTTCCTCCTCTCTGACCACTGCCAAGTGTGGCTGCGAGCCCAAGGCTCTCCACCCCCTTTCTCTAGGTGCTCCTGCACTAGTCAATCACTTCCTGGGCACTGAACACAGGAGGCACCTGGCAGACAGACTCTCCAGCCGGAGTCCAGGGCCTCCACGTAGGCTTGCTGACCAGCCAGGCGGCCCTTCACTCAGAACCCCCTCTGGGACTTTTTCCAAGTTAGAACCTCAGAGGGTCTGGGAAAACCCAGCTCAAACACCGCCTCCCAAAGGCGTTGCCAGCCTCTCAAACACTACAGAGACCCCGATGCTCCCAAATGGGAGGGATCCTGCCTCTCGTAAACATCTCCTCCCAACCCCCAGCACAGCACAAGCACACACAACAGGTGCTGGGACTGATGAATACTTATTTACTCATGTTGATTTTCAGGCCTCTAAGAGTTCAAATCTGGCTTCAAGTACCTACTAGCTGTGTGGCCCTAAGCAAGTCATTTCATTGTATGCCTCAGTTTCCTCATCTGCAAAACGATCTTGAGGAGGAAATGGCAAACAACTCCAGTATCTTTGCCAACAAAATGCTAAATGGGCTCACTGAAAATCAAATACAGCAACAAAAGGGGGTCGCTCAGGGGACTCTGCTTGAAGACCCCAAGTCTTCTACTTTCCACAGCAGCCCATTCCACACTAGGATAGCTTGAATTAGCATCATTCTAAAAAGTTAAACTTTAGCCTTTGACCCAGCAGTGTTTCTATTGGGCTTATATCCCAAAGAGATCTTAGAGGAGGGAAAGGGCCCCACATGTGCAAGAATGTTTGTGGCAGCCCTTTTTGTGGTGGCTAGAAACTGGAAACTGAAGGGATGCCCGTCAATTGGAGAATGGCTGAATAAATTATGGTATGAGAATGTTATGGAATATTATTGTTTTTTCTTAAAGCTTTTTATTTTTCAAAACATGTGTGGACAATCCTTCAACATTAGCCCTTGTAAAACCTTGTGCTCTAATTTTCCTCCCCTAGATGGCAAGTAGTCCAGTAGATGTTAAACATGATAGAAATATATGTCAAATCCAATATATGCATACATATTTATACAAATATTGTGCAGCACAAGAAAAATCAAATTGAACCAGTAAAAAAGAGAGAAAGAGAGAGACAGACAGAGAGAGAGACAGGGAGAGAGAGAAGAGCGAGACAGAGACAGACAGAGAGAGACAGAGACAGAGAGAAGCAAAATAAAATGCAAGCTAACAACAACAAAAAGCGTAAGAGTGCTATGCTGGGGTCCACACTCAGTCCCCACCATCCTCTCTCTGGGTGCAGATGGCTCTCTCCATCACAAGATCATCGGAACTGGCCTGAATCATCTCATTGTGGCAGAGAGCCACGTCCATCAGAATTGACCATCCCACAGCCTTGTAGCTGCCGTGTACAACGATCTCCTGGCTCCGCTCGTTTCCCTCAGCATCAGTTCCCGGAAGCCTCTCCAGGCCTCCCTGAGTCCTCCTGCGGGCCGTTTCTCACAGAACAGAACATGACTGTCCCAGGAGAAATGGGGAGCAGGATGGTTCCAGACCCGCTGGAACCACGAGAACATCTTACACGCTCCCGACAGGACCCCGAGCCCATCAATGTGCGTCTCTTCTCGAGGCGGTTCCAACAGATCTGGGACGGAAGGAGCCATCCACAACCAGAGCGAACACGGCCCCGGAGCGCGGATCGAAGCACGGCGGTCCCACCTAGTCTGTGCTCCTCTCGCTCTGATTTTTCTCGCACAACGAGACAACTACGGAAGTGTGTGGGAAAGGCCTGCACACGCTTCACCTAGGTCAGATAACTTGTTGTCTTGGGGAGGGGGAAGGCGGAGGGAGGAAGATTTCCAGCCTCTGCTCCTGGCGCTCTCCTCGGGTCTCCCTCTCAGGGACAGTCCCTCTCGGGCCCGGGCCTCCCGGAGCTCCTCCCTCGGGGTTTCCAGTGTCCGGGTCGGGTACCCTCCGGGCTGAGCCCGGCTCCAGCTGACCTCATCCCCGGTCTGCCAGCCCCCCCTCTCCGACGCCCCCCACCCGCTGCAGTCTCCTCTCTCCCTCTCCCCTCTCCCGGCTCACGGCCCCAAAGCACCCGACACTGCAGCGGGGGCTGAGCCGGGGGGAGGACAGAGCCGGGGTCGCCGTCCCGGTCCCCGCCCGGGATCTCCAAGCAAGCTAACGGCGCGCTGGGCTTACCTCAGTCCGGGCTCTCCAAGCGGGATCGGGAACGCTCCTCACAGCTGCACAGCAACAGTTCCTGTGTCAACAAGCACCCGGAAGTGAGGCTACGGAGACGCCGCTAAAGCCCGCCCACTTCCGCCGCTCCCGGAAGCGCACCGCTCACGAGCATCCGCCACTTGTCCTCCCCTCGTCTTCGTTCCCCCCGGACCCGCGGTCCGCGTATCCGAGGTTCCGGGACGAAGGAGGCGGGGGCGGGGCTGGAGGTCCCTGCCTCACCCCCGCGACCTGGGCACCTTCTGGGCCACGGCTGGTTCTGGGCTCCAGGGCTCGCGGCCCAAGGGCCGGGTGACACCGTGCAATTCCCGGACCCCAAAAGGGGTCTCAATTTCCTCCTCTGGCCATGGTGGAGGTGGTGTGTGTATGGTGGGGGTCGGAGGGAGGGGTCGGTGGGGAGCTATCCGCGCCGGCCAACCCCCCTTACTCAGGCGAGGAGAAGCGAAGCCCCAATCCTTGCCCAGCATCCTCAGGATCACGGTCAGGGTCAAGTCTATTCTCCCAGCTGGCTCCTTTAAACACCTGGGCCTTACCTGGGCCCCTCCCCTTCCAGCTGAGCTCTGGGGCTCCGCCTCTTCTCAGCTGGGCTGGCCGTCTAGGGCCACTGGGAGCCGGGACCTGCTCCCTCCCCTCCTGGCCACACAGCCCCAAAGCTCGGGTCCTGAGTGGTCTCTGCTCTGGGCAGGTGAGTGAGTGAGTCTCTGGCCAGGAAAGCCTCCCCTGGACCTTTGGAGGCCACCCCTCTCTGAGCCAGGCCCCCCCCCCACACTCTTTTCAGAGCTCAGGTGTTCAGGCACCTGCCTTGCTCCCCTTCTCCCTGCAAGGATCCTGCCCTGGGAACCCCTCGCTCTGCCTTTTGGGGCTCAGCAGTTGTCCAGGCCTTCACTTAGCCCCTAGCTCCCTTAGAAATTCTGGTGTCCCCTCAGCCCCTCAGTCAGGCAGGTGTCTGGACTTTGGGTACCCGAGCTTGGCCTCTCTCCCCAGCCCCCACCCCCCATCAAAGCTGCTGCTTTAATCTTTGACCTCAAATGTGGGCTGTGATGTGTGACCCTTGGGCAGCGAGCCACGTCTGGGGAATTCCGAGTTGGGGGTGGAGAGGGTGAGTTGGAAAGGGGGTGGACCTGGTCTACCTGCCAGCCAGCTCCCTCAGCCCTGGCCCTGAGGCCCCCTAGTGGGGAGAGTGGATTTCCTTCTGCTGCTACTCAGCTGTACAGGTTGGGAAGTGAAGAACAAGGTCTTTATCCAGAGAATGACTCTCTCTGCCTTGGGGGAGGGGTTCCCCAGGTTGTTCGTCTCTACCCCGCTATGAGGGGCTTCCCCTTCCTGCTACTGCTATACCTTGGGCTGACTTCTTCTCGAGCCCCCCAACCTGGCCTGAAGAAAGATCCCGGTGAGTGCCTGAGGAAGGATCAGGGGAATACAGAAAGGGTGGACTGAGTCAGGCATAGCTGTCTTCCTCCCCCCCCACCCCCGGGACCCATGAACCTGGCCCCTGATCCTAAGACACAGTGGAACCCCTAAGTAATCCTCAGGAAATTGGGCCTCTCATTGTGGGCAGGCAAGTATATGATATGTTAAACCCCCCCCCCCCCATTCTTTCCTGGGATATAAAGATGTCTCTAAACTCATCCCCACCATGTGAGTAGATGGCTCTCTGCCTTTACCTTCCAGGCTACTTGTATCAAGCTTACTAGCCTCTCACCCCTTCCCCCAACTCAGAGACCCAGGCCACCTATTCACCAGTACCCGTACCTGTCTGCAGGTTCTGATGCTGGCCCAGACCCCACAGCTGTGTTCTTAAGAGCCCCCAGAGCCCAGAATTTCTTGGGCAGCGGACCAGGATCCCGACGCTTCCCCCGGGCAAATCATTGGGATTTGGAGCTTCTGACCCCTGGGAACTTGGAACGGGAATGCTTGGAGGAGCGATGTTCCTGGGAAGAGGCTCGGGAGGTCTTTGAAGACAGGGCCTCGACGGTAAGTAAAGGGCAGGCAGATTGGAACTTCAACCTGGACCCTGACATGCCCTGTAGTCGTGGGTTCAGAGTCAAAGGCCCAGAGGGCCAGTGATAGAATTGGTTCAAGGTCATTATCCTAGAGGCCAGTTATGGTGGGCTAAGTTTAGGGCCCTGCCTAGTCTAGGGTAATGGTGATTGGCTAGGGTCAGCAAATTGGCCTGAGAGACCAGGAAACTTGGGGCTTACAAGTCAGTCTTTTTATTAGGGATGATGGATGGGGCTGGGACCCATGAGGAGAGGGAGAAGGGCAGGGATCCCTTTTGGGAAGGCAGAGTAATTGACTGATGCCTTGAATTTGGAGGTTAGAACAAGGGTGAGTATTGGTGTGGGGAACGTTGGAAGGCTGGGCTTGTAACTATGACTTGTAAAGAGGGGGTCAGGAAGGGGGAAAGTAGGGAAAGACACTATGGGGAGGGTAGGGAGGGAACCAGGCTTTGTATGGAGGAAAGAATGCTAGCATATGGATAGCTGCTGGAGTCTGTAGAGAACCTAAAGTCACCAAAGACAGAAAAAGTCTCCTGGGGTTTGGAGGGGGTCTGTATGGGTGGGCTCCCCCAACTCTATGTGCAGGAGGAGGAATGGGGCCTGATCCCAGTAGACTAAGGGCCTAAACTACTCCGAAGTTCTGGGTGAGCAGGACTTGGGAAGGGGGCGGGTTCCTGTGGGAAGGGGTGGAGTCCAGGAGGGGGCAGCACCAAGGGGGCAGGCCCTGCCAGGACAGTGGGTAGAGCTTAAACTGCCTCTGTTTCTGCCCCAGGATAAATTCTGGGAGACCTATCTCTACAATGGGAAGGGTGGTGCTGGTGAGTATTATGCTAACCCATGGGGACCCCACCCCATTACTATGAACCCCACCCTAGGAGGAGGTCCTGGGAGGCCAGAGCCCACCCCTTCCTTACCAATTTAAGTCATTTCAACTGGATCTAGTCCAAGTCGGGGCCCTTCCCTCACCCTGTAGCCAAGCCTTAAATGGCCCAGCTGAGCTGGAGATCCTGAGGCCCTTCGGAACGTGGGCCCAGTCCGCCTTTTCATCTTCTTGGGCCGGGCTCCCTTCCAAGCACTTTGCAGGCTGGCCTATCCAGCCTTCTTATGTTCCTCACAGGCAACATCCTGCTTCCTTTCCTCTGCCAACTTTCTCCTTACTTTCGCTTTTGTAGGATGCCGAGTTTCCTTCTAGGGTTAGCTCTCATTCTCCCAGCTGCTGGCTGGTCTCTTCTTTGGAAATACCCAACCCCTGAGGGTGGCTTTGGTCTCTGCTTACATTTACTGGGGTAACCCCTATCCTTAGTGCTCCGGGGGACAGGTGATACTATGTATCCACCCATAGTTTCTATATCATTGGGAGGCTGCTTTTATAGTTACTTTGTATCTACTTTGTTTCCACTTCTCAGACACCTTTCTCCTGAGCCCAAACCATTGTTGCTTTTTTGTCTCTGTATCATCTGGATGGGAATAATTGGCCCAATCTCACCTTGGTCAAATGTTTATTAATCAAAAAGTAACAATAACAAGCAGAATGGGAAATACTGGGTTTGAGGACAGTCTATACAAAATTTAGATGAAGAAAATTGCATTTACTGGGGTAACCCCTATCCTTAGAGCTCAGGGGATAGGTGTTACTATGTATCCACCTACATTTACTTTGTATATCACTGGGAGGCTGTTTACAGTTACTTTGTATCTACCTTGTTTCTACTTCTCAGACACCTTTCTCCTGAGCCCAAACCATTGTTAGTTTTTTGTTTCTGTATCATCTGGATTGGAACAATTGACCCAATCTCACCTTGGTCAAATGTTTATTGATCAAAAAGTAACA
>JAJPUD010007780.1:83916-101209 GCA_023553655.1 Myrmecobius fasciatus | reverse complement strand
TGTGTGTGTGTGTGTGTGGTGTGTGTGTGTGTGTGTGTCTGTGTGTGTGTGTGTGAGTAAGATAGTCAATAAGGCTGCTTGGCTCCTCCAAGCTCTGGCAGTCTGTCCCATAAGGATATGCAGGTTTGGAAAGGAAAGGGAATCTCAGGGCCTCAGACCTCCAAGTGCACCCGGCATTCGTCCCCTGGAGGCTTTGAGCTCAGGAATTTAGGAAATCTGCCTGGGCCTCGAGTGGGGTCAGAGCAGGCTTGCGCCTTCACCTTGACGCACTGGCGGGTGACCCCCTAAATAACACAGAGGAATGCGTGCAAATGCGATTTCACTGGAAATGAGATCTTGCGGGTGGGGTGGGGGGTGTAACTGGAGCCTCCTGGTCCATTTTGGTCAGACCCTGCTGGGAGCAGCAGCATGATGTCTCACCTGTCTGGATGCATACTACATAGAGTTCCAAGCTTGAACGAGTCTCCTCTCTCCAGCCCTGGCCTACCCTGCCCTTCAGCTTTCTTCTCTGAAAATGCTGGATTTAGACTGGTTGGTCCATGGGTCCTGGGCCAGATCTATTGTTCTGTGCTCTAAGCACAGCCTTGGACTGCAGTAATGTTTGAAGGCCTCAATGGCACACCAGAGATAGAAAACCAGGAGGGATGGTCAACACCATCTAATAGAGTTGGAATCTCAAAGAATCCTGGCTAGAACCAGGATACAACATTAGACTGAAAGGAAGAAGATGAAACTCAATGCAAATAAATGTAAAGATCAATATTTGGTTCAAGAAATCAACTTCATGAGTACCAGATTGGAGTAAAATGGCCATACAGTTTTTGGGAAGAAAAATCTGGGATTTTAGTGGTCTTAGTGCCTGCTTGATAGAGCTACCAAGAAAGCTAATGAAATCTGGAGCTACATCAAGAGTCACATAATAGAGGATGCCATAGTTTCTCTCTCCTCTACCCCAGTCAGATCACATTTGGAGTACTGCGTCTGGTTTGGGGTACCATGGTTAAGAAATAACTTTGAAAAGCAGGAAAATAAAGTCAAGGAGAGGGCAACTAGGAGAGTAAAGAATCTTGTGCTAGAACTTGGGGTGTCTAGTAAGTACCTCGAAGGCAGGAGGTATTCCATTTTTGCCTTTGTATTTCTATTGTCTACCGTGGTAACTTGCAAACAGGAGGCATATATTCAATGTTGGTTGGATCAGTCCATTATTCTTTCTATTGAATCCCCCAAAGAATCGCCCTGTGGAGATGGAGCCTAGATGTTCAGGAACTGACAAATCCTGGGGTAGTCCATGGAAAAACGGGATTTTAGGAATTACCCAGATGATGGAAGAGGCAGAATTATGCTATCTCAGAAGCTTAAGGGATCTCAGAAATCATCTTGACTTATCCAAAGCTGTGGGGTCATTTAACTGAATGTGGGGGTCATAAAAATTTGGCAACAATAAAAAGTATCAAACATTTTAAAGAACTAAATTTAGTTCTTTAAAAATAAACAAGCAATCCATCTTATTAATATGCAAATTTATTTTCATATTTAATAAATGGTAAAATTTATACCCAAAGAATTATATCAAAGAATGATCTTAAAATGCATACATATAAACATTTACGTATATACACATATGTATACATAGATAGATAGATAGATAGTTAGATAGATAGATATACATATATGTATATATCCTGCCTCATTGGAAGTTGCTAAAACACTGAAAAGTATGAGTAGCTCCAAAAATAAAATCTTTTTGCTGTGAAAGTTGGTTAGCTCCTTTGTCTCAGAGGTCTGTTACTTTCTAATTAGTTCAGCTCCCAAGTGAGAATTGATGGGGACAAGTTTGGGAGATTGAGAGGAAGGAGCAGGGCTTGCAACAGACCCCAGTAGCTCCTGGACTCATCCATCATTATTCTTCCTTCCTTTTTCCGCTCTATATTAGCAGGTCTCTGGCCTTTGGTTTTCTCCCTACAAGTGCTAATTGGTTTCTCCAAGGGGCAGGTGAGTTTGCGAGAGAGCAGACAGTAGAGACAAGGAACAAGACAAATATTTTGATAAACACCAAAAGAAAGTTGACGAGCTCCCGAGCTTGTGAAGGCCAGAATGTTGGGAAATTCCTCCAGAACTGAGAATCTTTTGAAATTTCAGCAAACACAGCCATCTAACCCTTCCGCAAGTGTGAGAGGGATTTGTGTGCACAGAAGAAGCTCTGAGCACTCAACAGTCACACCCATTTATGATGAAGGCAGCATGGGGACTGCAAGCACCCCAGACTGTGTGTCAGGAAACCTTGGATCCCTTCTTGGTTCTGCCTGGGGATCATACTGAACATGTCACCTTCTCTCAATGAGTCTCTTTTTTGTATCAGCAAAGCAAGTAGACTGGACTCAAATGTCCAGCTCTGACCTTCCATGTTCTTTGTTCTAGGGTCCCTTCCCTCTATGATTTCTTATGGCCTAGGGACCCTTCTGGCTTGGACCCCTTGCTAGTTTCTAGGCCTTTAGATTTCCAGGATAGGTAAAATTGCCTCTTTTCAATGGTTCAACAAAAAGTCAGAGTTCAAGTCCAGTCTCATGGAAGGTTGCTCATGATCATTCACTATAGAAATGTATGTCGATGTTGGAGGGGCACACTACTAAACTATAGGTGGAGATGTGAATTACTAATGGTCCAGCTGTTCAGAAAGACAATTGGGAATTGTGCTAATTAAGTGACTAAAATTTCCATGCTCTGTGACTCAGAGATCTGTTGCTAGACATACATTATAAAGAAAGTCAAAGCCAGAAAGAAAGCTCCCACCTATACCAAAATCTGCAAGGCTGTGCTTTTTGTGGTAGTAAAAATTGGTGGCAAAGCAGGTGTCCACTGCTTTGGGAATGGATGATCAAGTGGTCTAGGTTATAAGTAACTACTGGGTTATAAGTAATCAGGAATGTGAAGAATTCAATGAAAGCTATGAAAACTACAACTGGATATAAAATAAGCAGAACTAGGAAAACTATCTCAACGGTGACTTTAACAATGCAAATGTAAAGAACAAATGCTGGGTAATTATAATGGACACATCTGGCTTTGGAGAAGAGATGAGCAAATCTTACTCCTCCCTTCTTTTCAGAGCTGGGAAGGGGTGGACATGCTGTGGATGTGGAGTTTTGTCAGATTCAGTCAATGAATTGGTTAATTTTATTGAATTATTTTTCCCCTTTCTTTTGGATTATTAAAGTTAGTCAATCAACAAGAACTCTGGGCATGGTGGTAAACAATGCAGATACAAGGCAAAATCCAGTCCCTGTCCATAAGGAGCTCACATTTTGATGGAGGAAACAAGATGCAAACAATTACAGATCTGCAAACTATATATTGTTGTTTGTCCTTCATTTTCAGCAGACCAGTGATATCATGGACGGTGTCTTGATTTGTCAATTGAATGTCAGCGAGGCAAAGTTGGACAAAGGCATCAGCTTTGCCCTCTCTTCCTGAGTCACCAAAGTCCAGTGGCAAGACAGAAGTTTTTTTTTATTTAAATAATAGCTTTTTATTTTCCAAATACATGCAAAGATAGTTTTCAACATTCACCCTTGCAAAACCTTGTGTTCCAAATTTTTCTCCCTCCCTCTCTCCACCAAGTAATCCAATAGATGTTAAATATGTACAATTCTTCTATACATATTTCCACAATTATCATAGCACACAAGAAAAATCAGTTTAAAAAGGAAAAAAAGAAAAAAACCAAGCAAACAACAACAAAAAGAGTGAAAATGCTATGTTGTGATCCACTCTCAGTCCCCACAGTCCTGTCTCTAGGTACAGATGGCTCTCTCCATCAAAAATCTATTGGAATTGACTTGAATCATATCACTGTTGAAAAGAGCCATGTCCATCAGAATTGATTATCACATAATCTTGCTGTTGCTGTGTACAATGTTCTCTTGATTCTATTCACTTCCCTACTTAGCATCAGTTCATGTAAGTCTCTCCAGGCCTTTCCAAAGTCTTCCAACTTTGGAATTTTCTGTTCTAATAAATCCCCCACCTCCTACCCCCCACCTCGCTCCAGCTCTGACAATATCTGTTCTAAGGTCTCTCCCAATTCTGACATTCTCTAACACCTGAAATTCTGTGTGCTGTATTCCATGTTCTAGTGGTGACATTCTCCTTTTCTCTGTTCTACAATCTCTTTCAGCTTTGCTATTTCCTGTTCTTTGTTCCATCTCTGATAGTCTGGGTTCTGTTTTCTACAATCCTTTCTAGCTCTGGCCTTTTATATTTTCCATTCTAAGGTCCCTCCCAGTTCTTTCATTTTGTTTTCCCTATATATGATTTCTTCTAGCTGTAACATTCTCTGTTCTAACACCTGAAATTCTGTGTGCTGTATTCTATGTTCTAGTGGTGACATTCTCCTTTTCTCTGTTCTACAATCTCAGCTTTGCTATTTCCTGTTCTTTGTTCCATCTCTGATAGTCTGGGTTCTGTTTTCTGCGGTCCTTTCTAGCTCTGGCCTTTTTATTTTCCATTCTAAGGTTCGTCCCAGCTCTTTCATTTTGTTTTCCCTATATATGATTTCTTCTAGCTCTGACATTCTCGGTTTTCTAAGGCCCTTCCAGCCCTGACATTTTGTCTTCTGTTCTAAGGTCCCTCCTAGCCCTGATATTTACCCACCTATGAATAGGTCTTCCTCTTTCCTGGCCTGGATCATGTGCCCATCCCCTCCACCTGGCTGGGCTTCAGCTTGCGGGCCTGGCTCAGTGGTCCCAGGCGGATCTGTACTCTGTCCTGACTGCTCCAGTCCCGATGAACAGACGGCTGGAGCACAAAGCACTGGGACTGAACTAGACTGGAGATGTTCAAGGCTTCGAACGGCTTGGTGATGACAGTTATTCACAACTGTTTATGTGACCCGCCGTCTGGGCCAAGTGCTGCGTGAGGCTGCCTGCCCTGAGATATTTTATTGGCCTGACCATGTCAAGTAGTTGAGCCTTTGTTATACACACGTCTGAGTGGGGAGCAGCTGCCCAGGCGAGCCTTGCCCTGCTACTGAACCTTCACCAGCCCAGGGAGGCAGGATCACGGAGGCCTTGAATGTCTGCCCACGCAGGGTCAGGAGAATTACAGTCTCAGAGAGAGTTGGAAAGAACCCCAGGGGACACCTCATTCAAACAGCGAGCGAAGGCATCGAATCTGTCCCTGAGTTCCTGGCAATTCTGGTCACCTGCCCCTGCTCTCTCCCCATGCTTGGACACCTGTAGTCACACAGAACCCACTGCTTCCTGCCCTGGCTGCCCATTGGCCTCCTTGGGAAGATTTGCCAGGTGAAGTCTCTTTACATCTTCCTCCTATTACTCCTGCCCTCTGGAGCCAAGCAGGGCACGATCAGTCCCTCTAAGTCCAATGTGTCAGAGTTCAAAGGACAAAAGTACTAAAGGGACCGTTGAGTGAATGATAACAGACGTGTCCACCTCTCCATGTACCCCGTGCTTGGTAACTGGGCCCTGAATGTGGGCTTGAAGGTCTCTCCCCCCTCCCTCCTGAGGCGGCCCGCTCCACTGTGGGGCTCTCGTCTCATTTGGAAGTTTTTCCATCCGCAGAGCCCAGATCTGCCTGTCTGCAGCTGCTCCCACCCTGTGCTCCCAGCTTAGCCCTGCAGCCAAAAGGAGTGAGTCTAATCCCTTTTCAACAGAACAGTTTTGCAAATATTAGAAGCTGGCTCTCACTTCCACCGGAATCTTTTCTTCGGCTAGCCGTCCCCTTCGGGACCCCCTAAGACACACTCTAGGCCCTTCACCATCCTCATTGGTCTCTCTGGCCACCTTCCAGTCGTCAATGACCTTGCTATACCAGGATGCCCAGGAGTAACCATAATGGGTGTTCATGTCTCCTAACATGAGGGCAGGAGGCGAGGAAGACTATGGTCTACCATGAAACTCACTGAGGGAGTGTTCTGGAAGTCCAGAGGCTGCAGCTACCCAGATTTTGAGTGGATAGCAGGCAGATAGAGATCGAATGAATCTCAAAGGAGGAGAAGGAACTGAGTGATGGAGGTCGAGGGAGAAACTGGAAGTGGCAATGGGGGGCACTGAGTATTCCAGCTCCCCCACTTCAATGAGTGAATCAGACAGAAAGTGTAACCAGAGCTGGGAAGGGCAGCCAGGGAAGCTGAGTCATCAAGAAGGAGCCAGGTCACAGGGAGATCCAGAAGGGAGAAGGAGGGGAAAAGGAAGATATCTGAGATGAAAACAAGTTTGTTGCTTATGGAACAGGCATTCCAGAGAGCCCAGTGGGAGGGGTGAGTATGCTTAAGTGGATACATCATCATCATCATCATCATCATCATCATCATCATCATCATCATCACCATCATCATCACCATCATCATCATCCTCATTGATATTGTTTGGATTGGGATTGTGGGATTGTTTAGTTATTGTTAATACTAATGTATTTCCATTTTGCCCTCTTCTTTCTGTTCAGTAGTCCTTGTCAGCAGCTAGGTGATGCAGTGGATGGAGTGCTGAACTTCAAGTTAGGAAGATTCATATAGGGCCTTTGACACATCCTGGGTGAGTCACTTTATTCAGCCTCATTTTTCTCATCTGCAAAATGGGTATAGTTATAGCCCCTGCCTTCCAGGGTGCTTATGAAGCTCAAATAAGAGAGCTTTGCAAACCTTATAATGCTACAGAAATTCTAGATCCCATTAACATATATATTTTTAAAATGCTACTATAGTAATTAATAAATGCTCATTGACTGATTAACTAATAGCCCTTGAAAGAAAACTCCTTCCCTCTTTTTTTTATTCTTGGTGTTTGAATGGCTGGAAGTCTTAGGAGAGCATGGTCTACAAAGGGGTAAACCAGTTGGCATCTAATGGGAAATGAAGAAGCCCAGGGTAAGCTGCCCCCATTACTGACTGAGAAAGGTACACGGAAAGAGAGGATTGCAGAAGGGAAAGAAGAAATAGCAGGGGTGAAGGATAACTGAGAGCCAGCCCAGGGTGTCGTTGGGATAGCCGCCATGTTGAAATTCTAGACAGAGGTGCCAAGTGCCTTGGATAGTCTCTGAACGGAGAATGTGTGGGATGGCAAGAGTCAAACCTGAAAAAGAACCAGATTGCTGAGGACCTTGAAGGCCGTGTTGAGGAGTTTTCCAGGTACAGACGTGGCTATTTTTCTGTTGTCATTTTCAGTTACATCTGACTCTTTATGGCCCATTTTGGGATTTCCTGGCAAAGATACTGGAATAATTGGCCATTTCCTTCTCCAGCTCATTTTATAGATGAGCAAACTGGGGCCAAGGGTGAAATAACTTGCTCGGGGTCACACAGCCAGTATCTGGGGTTGGGTTTGAATTCAGGAAGATTTCTGAGTCCAAGTTCCAGATACCCAGAATTGTTACTTAGTAAAAGATGTTTGAATTGAATTGGGGCCATAGGGAGCCATCGATGGTTTTTGAGCTGGGCAGGGACATATCTGAGGATGTTTGCTCTGACAGGTATGAGAGATGGATTGGAGAAGGGAGAAGGCTGCATGTGGAGATAAGTTGGGAGATGATTGCAATCACTGTCCAGAGGACAGCTGTTGAAGGAGTCCTGGAGAAGTTGAAGTAGGTGCCTGATGACCAAGAAAAGCACACCTCTGATCTGCTGGGCTGTGTCACCTTGCTCTAGTCATTCCCCAGTCAGCCTCATTTTTGGAATGGGCCCCTCCTGGCCCATTTCTACTGGCCCTTCCAGCTCTGGCATTCGGGAATGGTCGAAAGAATGTTGAATTTGATGTCGGAGACCCCGGATTCAAATTCTGCTCCCTGTTCCTGGGTGACCTTGTGCAAATCATTTGCCAGTTTCCACTTCAGTAAAAGCAGGGAGCTTGCTGGCTGAGGTTCTGTGCTTCTGACTGCAGGAGGAGAGGGGAGAGTCAGAGCTGGCTCTGACCGTGTGAATCTTGCTCCCTGGCTGGGGGCTGCTGGGCCACGTGGGGGATCAGGGAAGCAAGGAGGAAGAGCAGTTGGAGGGGGAGGTGATGTGTCCCCTCCTGTCTGGTGGCTGGCTGGCAGCTGCTGTGGGATGCACATCGTTGGGGGGAAAGAGGGGATAAAACTGGCTTCAGAAAGACGTCATCAGCCTCTCCTCTTCGAAGTGATCTCATGCTTTGCTTGTGCCAGAAGTCAGCTGGCCTCCCACGTCCATCCTGGGCAAGGCCACAAATAGCCCCCCCTAATCAGTCCCACACTGAGCATCCCCACCACCAAGCCCGAGCGGCACTGGGGAGAAGGACCCGGGCTGGGAGCGGGGCCCGCCCAGGTGGAAGTGTCTAATCCAAAGCAGATTGGCTGGCGGAGGGGCCCAGCAGCCGCTTCCCCGGCTTCCCAAAGGCCACCGTGGCGATGGAAAGGTCCAGGACCTGGCATGGCCTGGGTATGGGGCTGGATAGCCTCTCTGCAGCCCCCAGGCCCGACCTGAGTTTGGATCTGAACCGTGGACAGAAGGAAGGGAAGGAAGGGATGCCCAGAACGCCAAGTAGAAACTCTTCCAGGAAATGGGTCCACAGCTTTAGTTAATAAAGTGGGTTTACAGAAAGGGTGGAAGGAAGTGTGGGATTAGGGGAGGTTTAGGGGTGGTGGTGAGCAAGGGAACACAGGCCCTCCCATGGAAAGTAGGCCAAGGGAAATGGGGGTGGGGGCGACAAAGCCTGGGAGCTGCTGCCGCCCTGACTTGGGGCACTTCCAGCCCTTGGCGCTCGGCTCAGCCCACCCCCTTGTATTTGTCCTCTGCTCCTGTATGAGAGGGTGGCCTCCTCCCAAGCCTGAAGGCTCTCCAGGGAAGGGTCCTGGCTCATTGGCTTCTCATAGGAGCACTACTTACAAGCCCAGGGAACTCCAATGGCCAAGCCCTCCCCCTGATCTACAGCGTGGCAGTGGGCAAACCAGTGACTCTCTGAACTTGAGCTTCCTTGTCTGGAAGTGTTGGGTGAGATTAGCTCTGAGGGCATCGTGTCTGGCACAGAACAGGTAGTTAATTGAAGGCATTTTGGACTGAAGGCAACAGTCCGATCTGTTGGACTGCACTATTATCCCCATTTTTCAGATAAGGAAACTGAGGCTCAGAGACAGGAATTAACCTGCTCAAGACTCTCCAGCTTGTCTGAAGAGGACTTGGTTCTCTTCCTTCTCAATGTGTTATTGTTCACAATCAGAACAGTACCAGACTTAAAACAATACCAGCTGTAATGAGAGATTAGAGTCAGGATAGACCCGAGTTCTAATCCGGCTTCAGACAATTACTAGCTGTGTGATCTTGGGCAAGTCACTCCAAGGCCCTAAATTCTCAGTTTCTCATCTCTAAAATGGGGATAAAATGAGCACCTCCCAGGGCTGTTGTGAGGATCAAATGAGATTATATTTGTAAAACACTGTATAAATGTAAGCTATTAGAAACATTTTAAGTTTCACAATGATATAGCCCACTCTTGAAGAAGTTCAGGTTTAATTTAGCCATCAGTCAATTAATAGGTTCGTATGAAAGACCCACTAAGTGCTAGCCTAAGGCCTGAGGTGAACAGACCTTACCCCCCAGGAGTTCCCCTATAATCACTTTCAGATTTGTGTCCAAAACAGCCATTGTACGTTAAAGGGTTTGGCTCATTAAATAGATGAAATTTAGGAAGTAAAAGGTTCCTAAATGAGAATAATTTTGTCTATCCCATAGACTCAATAGGATCATAGAACTTGGTGGGAATTCCAGAGACTGGCTCATCAGGCCCTTCCACTTCTCAGCAGGTAAACTGAGGCACAGTGAGGTCACATAGGTCCAAAATTATATAGTCATTAAGAGCCTGAGGTGTCTGGACAAGAAGCCATCGTTATTCATTGTCTTCCATTCTGCCTGTTCCACTGGGCCAAGGGTGATTGACTGACAGGCCAGAGTGCGGGCCCCTGGACCACTCACTCAGAAAACTTTCTCCCTCAATCAGCTCCAGGGTGGCCCGGCCCCATCTGAGCAGTTGAGCTGAGCTGTCCAGTGCCTGGCCTGAAGGATGTTTCCCCAGAAGCCCTGGATCCAGTCGGGATTAGAGGAAGCTGTGCTGGTGGGCGCAGGCCTGGACCGCTCGGCGGGGCCGTAATTCAAAACCTCTCCAGCTGTTTCCATTTTCCTGCCTTCAACACGGCTGCTGGGGGGCCGGCTGGCCTGTTCTCCTGCCTGCCAGGAGGCCGGGGAAGTGGCGTGTCATTCACAGGACCGTCTCGTTGGCCATTCGTGTGCATGTGTGTGTGTTTCTGGAACTGTAGAAAGTGCTTGCGGTACATGGTTTTCTGTTTGGGGAATATCCTGCACCCTTGGCACAGCCCTCAGAGGAGAGAACCCAGCCCTCACATTGTCCCAGCATCTCGGATCCCTGGCTGACCTTCCTGGCCCTCGGACCCTGGATCCCAACAGGTGAGAGTGGGAGGAGGTGGCTTGATCCTGCCTCTGTTGACTATTCCTAGTGTGACCTTGGATAGACCTGTTTTCAATGATCTCTAGGGTAATTCCAAGTCTGGACATTCTCTGTATTATCAACCAATCATTTAGTCAACAAGTAATAAATACGTATTTATTAAGCATCTACTAGGATCCAGACACTGGGCTAGCTGGTCTCTGGGGATCCATACTAGGGGGCTTTCCACTCCCCGCTGTTCTCTGTTAAAAGGTCTCTTCCATTTCTGAATGTATCCTACATTTTAAGGCCCCATCAAAACTCTGACTCTGAAGCATTCCCAGCTCTAGTCTTTCTTGCCAAGGGAACCGTCTCTGCCTGCACAAGCGAACCCTTTTCATCCCATCTTCTCTGCAGATTATCACCTCTATCCATTCTCTCGCTAATCTTCAGTCTGTTGTCCGCTGGTTCCTTCCCTACCACCTACAAACATCCTCAAAAACTCCTCATTTGACTCATCCATCCTTGTTAACTGCATCCTACATTATCATTCCCTTTCATGACTAAACTCCTTGAGGAAGCCATCTATCATAGATGCCTCCATTTCCTTTTCTCTTAGTCCCTTCTTGACTCTCTGTGTTCTGGCTTCCAACTTCATCATTCAACCGCAATTGCTCTCTTTAAAGTTAGCAATGCGGGCAATGTTAGAACCTTACTTTTATCGGAATTGGTTCAAAGAAGGAATAACATACACACTCTGTTTGGGTTAGACATTTATCTTACCCTACAGGGAGGTAGAAGGGGAGGGAAATGAAAGAACAGGGATGGGGGGCTGATAGAAGGGAAGGTTTATTGGGGGAGTTGGTAGTCAGAAGCAAAACAGTTTTGAGGAAGGACAAGGTGGGAGAGAGAGAGACAGAGACAGAGAGACAGAGACAGAGAGAGACACAAAGAGAGAATGAGGGAGTCTCAGGGGGAAAAAGTAGGATGGAGGAAAATATACACTAATTATAACTGTGAATGTGAATGGGATGAACTTACCCATAAAATGGAAGTGGAAAGCAGAGTGGATTACATGATTTAGACATTAAGGGTAAAACAATAAGCAAATTAGAGGAGATGGAACAGTATACCTGTCAGATCTATGAAGAAGGAAAGAATTTATGACCAAAAAAGAGATAAGGAGCATTATGGGATGTGAAGTGGACAATTCTGGTTATATTAAATTTAAAAAAAGTTTTGCACAAACAAAACCAACGTACCTCAGATTAGAAGGAAAGCAGAAAACTGGTGAAAATTTTAAACAGCAAGCTTCTTTGGGAAAGGTCTCATTTTTCAAATACACAGAAAAGGGAGTTAGATTCATAAGAATACAAGTCATTCCCTGATTGATAAGTGGTCAAAGGATATGAATGGATAGTTTTCAGAAGAAGAAATCAAAGCTATACATAGTGACATAAAATCCCCATAATCATTATTTATTAGAGAAAATCAAATTAAAACAACTCTGATAAACTGCCATATACCTGTCAGGTTGGTTAATATGACACAAAAAGAAAATAATAAATGTTGGAGAGTATATAAGAAAATTGGGACACTAATTCACTATTGGTGACGTTACAAACTGATTCAACTATTCTGGAGAGATGGAGCAATTTGGAATTATAAACAAAGAGCTACAAAACTGTGCATACCCTATGACACAGAAATACCATTACAAGGTCTATATTCCAAAGTGATCAAAAGGAAAAAAAAGGAAAAAGCATTTATGTGTAAAAATATTTATAACAGTTCTTTTGTGGTGGTAAAGAATTGGAAATTAAAGGGATTTTCATCAACTGGGGAATGGCTGAGCAAGTTGGGGTATGTAATTGTGATGGAATATTATTGTGCTATAGGAAATGTTGAACTGGGCTTGTCAAAATTAAATTTGACAAGAAAGATGCTTTCAGAAAAACTGGAAAGACTTACCTGAACTGATGCAAAGTGAAAAGTGAGCAGGAAAAGACTTACATTAGCAACAGGGTTGTGAAGGGCTAGATAAGGTAAGAAAAGTCGATTCAAGAATCATCAGCATAGGGATAATAAATTAATCTACAGGAGCCTTATGGAATCACTACGGGAAGTAGTATAGAGGGAGAAGAAGAGAGGATGTTTTATGTGACACCCATGGTTATTGGGATTGATCTGGATGAAGATCCAGCAAAAGAAACCCAGAGGGAGTAGTTATATACATAGGAAGAGAAAAAAGAGAGAATAGTGTCACAAAGTCTAGAGAAATCAGAAGTTTCAAAGACTTCAGAGAGGTTAAGAAGGATAAGGATTGAGGAAAGGTCATTGGGTTTGGTAATCAAAAGATCATTGATAACTTAAATTTTTTTTTCCAATTCTGAGTCCTTCTGTTCATTTTTATTAGCTGTCTTGGAAGCTCTCTCTAGGTTCAAGTAAAATCTCACCTTCTGTTAGCAGCTTTTCCTGAGCTCCCAGTGATCTTTCTCTGCTCTCTCTGAGATTATATCCAATTTATCCTACATATTTCTTCTTTGTTCATAGTTGTTTATAACTGATTTCCCCCATTAAACTATGAACTTCTCAAGGGCAGGAGCTGGTTTTTGCCTTTCTTGATATCCCCAGTGCTTAGCCTTGTGCCTGGCACATAATAGTTCCTTAAAAAATGCTTGATGACTTGGCTTGACTAACCCTCTAAGTTTCCCCTCTCTCTCCCAAGCTTTAACATTTCCTGTTATAAGAACCTCATAAATCTGATCTATGTTCTGAAGTCCCTTCCAACTCTGGGTCTATAATCTATTGTAAGGTCTCTCCAGTTTTAATGCTCTATGATTCTTGGTCAAGCCACTTGTGCTTCTCTGCCTCAGTTTCCTCATCTGTAAATTCATGGCATTCCTCTGCAGTTCTGGCTCCATGAACAAAGAAACAATTTTCAGGACTAAGAGTTTTGAGAATGGACTTCACTGGCAGAAAGTGCCATTGTTCCAGAACTAAGGAACATGGGTTCTAGTCTTGATTCTGTCATTGACTTTCTATGTGACCTTAAGTCATTCTCCATCTCTCAGTGTCTGTTTTTTTATTTTGTTTCTAGGATGAGTAGGTAATGTACTTAATAATGTTTAAAAATCCCCCAAGTTGTAGTCTTTTTCTAGTCTTGAAATCCTCAACTCTTGGTATAGGAGAAAGAGGATTAGCTTTGAAGTTAGAGGATCTGTCCTCTAAGAAAGTCCCCTCCTTTATATAGGATTCAGTTTCCACCTCTGTAAAATGAGGAGATCTTCCCTAAAAATTTGATGTGATTGAAGTATGATCTTAAAACCAAGACTGGTCCAAGAGAGGGCACTGCTTGATTATCCTCCATTTCCTTCTTAGTGCCAACAGCCTCTCTCCCTGCCCCAAGTATGTCTTCTCTACAGGCAAGGTTCTCTTAGTTTAGGGATTTTATGTTTTTGAAGATATTCTTCTATTTCTTGTGTGTGTTCAGTTTATCTATGAATAGTAAGTTCTGATAATTCCTTTTATTCTTCTTTTGTTGTGATTTCACCTTGTTTGTTTGCTATTTTATTGATTTGATTTTCACCCCTTTCCTTTTAACCAGAATAGCTAAAGATTTATCAGTTTATTAGTCTTTTCAACGCACCAATTTTTAGTTGTATTTATCATTTCCATAGAGTTTTTTGGCTTCCAATTTCTCCATTTCTTCTCTAATTTTAGGTTTGCTTATTTGTTAGCTGTCTAATATTTTAAAATGCATATTCAGTTCATTTTCCTATTTTGTTAATTTTTTCATATGAACATGGCTCTTCCCCAAGGACTACTTTAGTTGCATTTTGGAACTGTTGGTATTTCTTTTCATCATTATCAATTTGTTTCCCATAATTATTACTTATTTCTACTATTTTTTCTTTGACCCACACATTTAGGATTTCATTGTTAAGTTTCCATTTGGGTGCATGTCTGTTGTTTATCCCTCCAAAATGATTAAAAGGTGTGTTTACTATTTCTGCCTTTTTTACATTTGTTTGCAATATTTCCATTCTCTAATATAAAGTAAATTTTCGTAAAACTTTCATATGATGTTGAAAAACATTTATATTATTCTGCAGACTCATTTAGAAGATATCATCAATCTTTTAGCTTCAGTTTCTCCAGCAATTTGTTCAGTCCCATATTTTCCCTTTTATTTATCTTTCTGTTATGCTTATCTAAAACGAAAAAAGGGACTTTAAAATTTCGTTATTATTGTGATAGTGTCTATGTCTTCTTATAGTTCAGTTAATGTTTCCTTTGTGACTTTGGATGCTAAAGTATTTGGAACATGTAAGTTTAATAATGACATTTGTTTGTTGTTGACAGTACCATTTAGCAGAGTTTCCTTGTTTATCTCTTTCTATGTTTTGAAAGTTTGATTTTGCTTTGTCTGATAGCATGATGACAATTCCTGCTTTTTTAAATTAACCGGATGCAGAGTAATTTTTTCCAGCCCCTTATTTTTATTCTGTATATGTATATGTATGTATATATGTATATGTGTGTGTATGTATATATGAGGGACAGAGACAGAAAGAGAGAGGCATTTCTTATAAGCAACATATTTTATGGTTTTTTAAATTGAATCTTTCACTTTTTTGTTTTATTGAATTGTTTGATCCATTCAAATTTAAAGTTATGAGACTTAGGTTTATATTTCCCTTCCATTATCTCTAGTATTGCTTTTTTTTTTCTCCCAAATTAGAATTTTCTCTTTCTCTGTAGATGCAATACTATGTCTCTAGATTTATTTTTAACTTTATCTATTTTAAGACAATCTCATGCCTTCAAGCTCTTTTCCCCTTGCTCTCCAAATCTTCTCCTTTCTTCCTGTTTGTTATTTTTTCCTCAGTTTTCCCTTAACTTATCAATTCCTTTTCTCTTTTGTAACCCGAATCCCAAAAACCAATGATATGGTCAAAATAGATGGAAATAGGACAAAATAGAGAACCAGTTTGCTAGCCTATTAACATTGCTGAGGGGAGAGAAAGACTTTGGAAAGAAGCCAACAATAGGAGAGCTGGCAATCCTCATCTTGCCCCTATCCCTAGCTTGCTACAATAGAAACTGGAGAGGGATCTCTTTTTTAATTGCAATATGGGATTTTCTTTTTCTATCTCTCTGTCTCTCTGTGTGTGTCTTTTTCTCTATCTCTTTGAGAAAGCTTGCTCCCAGTGAGAGAGTTCCTTTAATCTATATTATTTTGTATATATTCTCTCACACACACATATATATATGTATATATGTATACAGATGTGTGTATATATAAATATATACACTTTCTTTGATTTCTGTTTTGCTTTTGACTTGGATAAATGGGTGATTTTATTTTTGTTTCTGTTTTGTGTGTGTGGTTTTTTTTTTTTGTTTGTTTGTTTTTTTGCTATTTGCTATGTTCATTGTGGAACTGATACTTGGTAGGAAGTGGTAGGAAGTAATTTCAATCTTGGATATGTCTTAGGACCCCCTTTCTCAATTAAGAAAGAGTGAACAGGAACCCCCAAAATTACCTTTCCTGAACTAACAATATTAAAAGGAACAGATATATAGGTTCTAGCCTAGTAGTCCTATTCTGGAGAGAATAGAAAGGGAGCTTATGGCCCCAATCTCCTGCTTCCCTTCCTGGCAAGATCAATGTTTCTCTTGGGGAAAGGTGGAAGAAAATACTAGATATATCTATTCTTCACTCCCTCTGAACCACAACCCAGTCTTTCTTCTCTCCTATTCTCATCAGTTACACTCACTCCTTAGTCAGGCATAAGCCATTGATCTCCATCAAAGAGAACAAAGTCCCATACTAATAGACTTTGAGACATTTTTTTTTATCTAGTAACTAAAATTTCCCTCTCTTTTTTCCCCCTCTCTACTAAGTAGTCAAGTAACATCTTCCTTCTCCTCCCTTCAGCTCATGATCATTAATCTTTTTTTTTCAAAATTTCATTTTCTATACTTTTTCTTTCTAAAAGGGTTTCTTTTCCTTGTTCTTTTCATTATTTATCTTCTCTATCTATTCTAAATTATCAGTTTTTGACTCAGTTTTTTTTGTAGAACTTCTTTAGTCTCTATATTCCTCATGGAATAAAGCTTCTATGGTGCCTATTTTGCATTGCTTCTAAACAGTTTCTGTTATTGCCCTGTAGATCTTGCCCCACCCTTTCCCTTTGTCTGTAAGAAATTCCAGTTCCTTCTTCAATTATCTTTTTTGGAACAACTAAATTCTAAACATTTAACATTTTCCCATTTTCCAGGTACCGGGAGAATAAATTAGTAATGAAATAACAATAGAATTGGGAGAATGATCTCTGAACTATTTCTCTCTCAGGGTGGTTGTGAAAGGAACACCATGCAAATTTTAAATTGGGACATCATTTCTATTTGTCATTTTTTATTAATAACATTACTATTACATTGCTACTAACTGATCTTCAGGAGTGTCCAGAATGTGAAACTGGGTAGCCTAAGTTTCCTTGGTTCTGACTGTGACTTTTTCCTTTCTGGGCTTTGGGTTTCCTCATCCACAAAAAAGAGAATGATGATAATTGAATGACCAACCTGCTGAGAGGAAAGAGCTGTCTAAATGTTAAGTGAAATTGAAACGGGATCTCATAGAATGATTCAAATTTTCAGGGCACTTCAGTCAACAATTCATTGAGTCAATAAGTATTTATTAAATGATTTCTGTGTACTGGGCACCATGCTGTGTCCCAGGAATACAAGCAGAAAGCAAGAATGTTCCTGCTCTCAAAGAGCTTATATTCTAATTATTTGTTTGTGTGTGTGTGTGTGTGTGTGTGTGTGTGTGTGTGAGAGAGAGAGAGAGAGAGAGAGAGAGAGAGAGAGAGAGAGAGAGA
>JAJPUD010007780.1:29895-83061 GCA_023553655.1 Myrmecobius fasciatus | reverse complement strand
TTTAAGACAAACTCTCCTCTCTTTTCCTCACTTCCTCACTGTTGCTTCTATTCTGTATTTAAGACAAACTCTTCTCTCTTTTCCTCACTTCACTCCAACTCCCACCTATGTGCTTTTGCCCTGGTCATCCCCCGGTGCCTGGAATGCCATCTCTCCTCACCTTCACCTCCACTTTTTTCCATCAAGATGCAGCTCATTGCCATCTTCTATAGGAAGCCTTTCCTGATCCTCCCCACTCCCAAGTGCTGCTGCTAGCACTCTCCCACCCAAACTACCTTGCACCTATTTTGTATTGACTCATGACTGTCTTCCAGGGTGTCCTTCAGATTTGTACCATCTGCAAATTTAGTTAGCATGCTATCTGTCCCTTCCTAGAATTCATTGATAAAAATGTTCAATAGCACAGTGCCAAACATCTATCCCTGAGGCACTTCCCTGGACACTTCCTTCCTAATTGACATGGAGCCATTATTCTTTGGCCATTTAGTCAGTTCCAAAGTCACTGAACAGTATCATTGTCTAGCCTACCTTCCTCCATCTTTTCCACAGGAAGAGTGTGAGAGATTGCATCAAATGCTGCACCCAAGCGTAGATAAACTCTTCTGGATCTCCCTTCATTCCAGTGCCTCCCCTTGGTTTATTACCTTCCATTTTAGCTTATCTATAGCTTGTTTGTATATAGTTGTTTGCATGTTGTCTCTCCCATTAGAGGGTAAGCTCCTCGAGGGCAGGAACTGTTTTATGCCTTTCTTTCTATCTCCAGTCTTAGGATAGTACTGGCATATAGTAGGTGCTCAATAAATGCTTATTAACTATTTCACCTACCAGGTTAGTATATCTGTCCAAAATCAAAAGAAGGTGGTAAAATTAGTCTGGGAGGACCTGTTCCTCTTGCGGACAGGCTGATTGGGAAAAATTGGTTTCTTTTTTCTAGATTTTCCCCAACAATCTCTTTAATGATAGTTACCTGGTATCAAAAATTCAAGATTATTGTCCTAGGTTTTCTTGATGTCTATTCTCTTCCTTTTTTTTTTTTGGAAAATCAAGATAATACATCCCCTTCTCCAGTCTTGTAGTCCCTCTCCCCTTCATGACACTTCAGGTACTTCTGACTATGCAGTCCTGTCTCCCAGCAGGGAATTTGGCCCTTGGGCTAGCCTTGATCTTCAACTTTCAGTCATTCTCATTCTTTTCCACTGAGAAAAAGGGAAGAGAGCCAGAGTTGAGCTTCTCATCATCCTATTCACCCAAGAAATGGACTCAGCCTTTTAGCAACCTCTTCTTTTCCCAACCTAATTGATCAACCAATCATTTTTAGTTTTTTTTTTTGGCCAGGCTTTGCTCATTCTAAACACTTCAAGCAATCTTCTCTTAGTTCTTGTTCTGATTCTGTATTACTCCTCTGCCCCTGCTCTAGCTTCCCTTTTTTGGGATATACCTCTCACAAATCTAATTAGGGTAGTGACCTCCCTTTGCATCCATATCCCTCAGTCTCATCAGACATTTGCCCTTTGAACTTCTCACCAAAGGGGCTTTTTTCTTTGTAGCCACAGAATTTTATTCCTGGGCTGCTTTCTCCTCTAAAATTCTGAGCTTTAAGAGTTTCCTCAATCTGTCTGGGGAAAACTTTGAAATCTCCTCTTGCAAAATATAGACCTTAGAATAAAGTTCACAGAGTACCAGAGTGAGAACGAAACTTGGGGACTGACTGGAACAGAGACTCTTCACCTTTTCTGCCTCATAGATCTTGCATCAGTGTCTAGTGAAACCCACTGACCCCTTTTAAGGGTAATATTTTAAAATTATAAAATGAAAAGGAAATTCATCATATTGAAATACAATTCTCAAAATAGAAAAAAACCCCAAACAACAAGCAAAAAAGCAAAGTTCACAGACTCTGAATGAGAAACAGATCTAGAGAGAAATAGCATGTGATGGAAGAAATAAAGCTGGATATTGAGTCAGAGGACCTATGTTCAAATCTTAGCCCTGTATCTTATCCTTTGGGGCAAATCAATTCCATTTTTTTGGACCTGTTTTCTCCTTTATGAAATAAAAGACCTCTAAGATCTCTAACCCAATTGAGAGCTGTTGACTGATCATTTTATTTATAATTATTATTATTTATAAATCTCAGATGAGATAACATTTGTAAAGAGCTTAGCACAGTGTCTGGCACATTGCAAGTACCTAATAAATGCTTTCTCCTTTCCTCTGTCCCCACCCCATCTTTTAAAGGAGGAAAATGGGATTGAGAGAGAGGAAAGGTTGGATCCCAGGTCCGCCAGCTAGCCAGTGGGCTAGATCCCTGCTACCATACAAACTTCAAGACTCCCTCACTTCTGTAGCAGAGAGTGCTGAGGAGGGCATGGGAGGCTGGAGAGGGGCATGGGTTCTGGCCTTGGGACTTCTTGGAAAGTAGCTCATTGCTCTAGGTTCCACCCAGCAATTAACTGCAAACATCCCTTGGCCTATTCCTGACCATAAAGATGGACGGCTACCGTAGGCAAACATGAGCCATTATAAAGCAAACTGTTATAACTGAAATCTCTAAATGCCTGAAAAATGGCAGCCCTAGTGAAGGTGGGGAGGGGGGGGGGGGGAGGGTGGAGGAGGGGAAGGCAGCAGGGACATGGAGTATGAAAAGCATTGAGGACTACAGAACTATAAGCTCCAGAGCTGTCTGCTTTTACCTTACCACATTTTACAGATCAAGAAAGTGAACGATGGGACTCTTAGTCTCAAAGGATAATCGAGAATCAGATGAGATCATGTTTATGTGGAATTGGCTATGGGGACTTCATTCATCTTGGTTGAAGGCAGTGTGGTGCAGTAGGGAGAGTCCTAATCATAGGCTCAGAAGACTTGGGCCCCAGCCCTCTCTGCTCTGACCCAGTATGCTGGGATGACAATGGTGGGCAAGGGCTTTGATATATGGCCAATCTCATTTCCTCTTGGGCTTCATTCTGGAGGGTGTTATCCTTACTTGTAGATGAGGGCATTGACACCAGAAGGGGAGAAGTTTACTTAATGGGGAAGTTTACTTAATTGGAAGTACCCTGGACTAGGGTCAGGGGGGGATTAGGGCTCATCACTCTCTGGAGGCCCCCATGGCCATGCTTGCCTGCCTGTTCTCTGCCCTATCTCCTTTCCTTTCCTCCCTTTCACTTTAAAAAGTGCATTCTAGCTTTGGAAACTATGAAGAGACAGTTTATCATTTTCCCATAATGCCCAGGTCGTTTTCCATGATCCACCAAAACATTCTCCTCTTCATTCTCTCCTTTAGATCATCCTTATGGTCTAATTATTACACCAATTTGTAACAGAGACACTGAAGCCCTAAGAGGAGAATTTTACCCAAAGACACACAGCTAGTTAAATATGGAGTCTTACAATAAGGAATCATGGGAAGTCACCTTCATTTTACAGAGGAGAAAACTGAGGCCAGAAAGAGGACCCAATTTTCAGAAAGAAATATCAAAGGCAGGTTTCTCTCTTCAGTCCAAGACTTGTAAGTTTGGAAATGGAAGGGGCCAGGGTACAAAAAGTACAGAGGTTTGAGGACTATCTAGAGAAAGATAGGGTGGTCCAATGGGAAATTCATGGATCCTGGGCTGGTGAGGGAGAGGAAGGGAAAGAAGGGAGCAGAAAAGAGAGATTGTGGAGGGTTGGGTCTGTTAAAAAAATAATCATAAAAAGGAACTTACTCCCTGCCAATTCCCATGCCCCCAGGTCCCCACCACACACACACACACACACACACACACACACACACACACACAAAGTGGGAGATGTAATAACACTTTATGCCACTTGGGGGCAGGGATATAGTCATCTAGAGTGGGGTTGGGTAACCTCTAGTGTTGGAAAGACTTACTGCAACTCCCCAGCCTGGCCCCTCACACCATCTGGCCCTGGGATGATTCTAATAATTAATAGCAATTAATGTCTCTCACTAATAGAGTGATATGATGATTACAAATACTTTCTTCATACTAGCCCCACGAAGCAGAAAGTAGTATCCCCATTTTACAGATGAACAGACTGAGGCCTCCCAGGTCATTGGATTGCAGAGCTGGGTCTGGAAGAGAGCTTAGCCCAAATCTTCCTGATGGACAAAGAGACTGATTCCAGAGAACTTAAAGGGCAAGGTCCATGGCAGAGCCAAAATTGGAAACCTTGACCTCTGACTCCAAAAATGGCAATCTCTCAGGTGTTCCCTTCTGTCTCCCCAGTTAGATGATAAGTAGCCAAGTTGGAATGAGAACCCAGGTGGGCTGGTTCCAAGGTCCAGGACCTCCCCCACAATTACTAAGGACAATCTCTGTTGCTTCTGCCTTTCCTAGCCTCCTTGATCTAGCAAGATGGTCACAGATGGACAGGGCAGGGATAGAATTGTCTTCAAGGGGTAGTCTTTTTTTGTGGTTGTTGTTGAGGCAATTGAGGTTAAGTGACCAGCCAAGGGTCACACAGCTAGGGAGTGTTAAGTGTTTGAGGCTAGATTTGAACTCAAGTCCTCTTGACTTCAGGGCTGGTGCTCTGTCCACTATAACAACTAGCTGACCTGAAAGTGTAGTCTTGTTCATTTATGTCAGTCTGGGAGACTCAGCTTACCCTCCTAGCTGTTCCCCAATAACGGAGGTTCTAGAGAGATCCATAGGAGGTAGAGCTACAAGGAACCAGGCTGTGACCATCAATAACTCCTGGTTTGATTGTAGAGGAAACAGCGACCATACTGGGAAGGGACTTGCCTAAGACTACGGAGGTAACAAGATGCAAAGCTAGGATTTGAAACCCAATCTGATACCTCAGGCTGGACAGGAGAACTGACTTCTAATATTTAAAGGGCTGCCAGCTGAAAGAGGGATTAATTTTGTCCTGCTTGGCCCCCAGGGATCAGGGATGAGCAAGTAGGGTAATTACTAAGAGGCCAACTGAGGCTAGACAATCAGATCTGCCCTACACAGAAGGTCCTGCCTCAGGAGGCCACTTATGTTAGAGGTGGGCTTCCTGGAGGGGTGAGGGCTGAGGGGATTCCTGTAACATTCAGATGCTGTGGTCCAGTGACTACATCGTCACAATGCTTCAGCTACCCCCCCTCTCATTTCTGGGCCTTTCTATTGGCTATTCCTTCTACCCCTGCCTGGAAAGTGCTCCCTCCTCACTTCTCCCTCCCTGACTTCCCTTCAAAACTCACTGCACCCCACATGCAAATGTTCCCACCCCTTCCCACCCAATTAATAACTCCTTCCCTTCCAATCTTGTAATTTATTTATATTTATCATATATATAATATTTATGCATTAAATACACATACATGTTGTCTTCTCCATTAGAATATAAGCATCTTGAGGGCAGGAACTGTTTAATTTCTGGTTTGTAGACACAGACCTGACATATAATAAACATTCACCAAAAGCTTAATTAATTAAATTCATTAAAAGATTAGTTGATTGCTAAATAGGCCTCTGCACGGGCCATCTCTCCCATCTGGAAGACATTTCCTCCTCAACTCCACTTACCAAGCTTATCAGAATGGGAAAAAACAAAACAAAAGAGTAAAACATTTGCAACCAAAGGAATTGTTCAATAGCTGAGTGGGTTACTGAGTGGGTTATTCTATTCCCTCTTCTAGGCCTCAGTTTCTCCATCTGTGCACTAGCTCTTGCTACTCTGAGAGCTTTTGAGACTTAGTTTTTTTCCACTGGTAAATTGAAAGGGTCAGACATGAAGCCCTCAAAGGTTCCTTCCAGTTCTCAACCCTGAAGTTCCTCTTGGCTCCTTCTGGTCCCCATTCACTTGAATGGATTTGGCCCTTGGGTCCCAGGGAGACTGAATGTCTTCAAAGAGGTTCTTTGTTCAGAAACCAGATTCTTCTGGGAGGAGCGTCCAGATGTGAGCCTGACCAGCCCCTCTGCTGCTCTCGGCCACCTCGGCTGAACGGTGAGTGGGGGAGGGAATCCCTTTTCAGTAGTGTTGTAGGAACACAACTCGGGAAGTCTCTGGTGCTAGAGAAACAGGACTGGGCTTACTGCTATTTTGTAAATAACGCCTTCCCTTCCGAAGAAATCTTGGGTATTTATTTATATTTCATATAGATGCCTATTTATGAAGTAATGCACATACACGTTGTCTTCTCCTAGATCACATTTCCTTACGCCAAGCTCAGCTATTCTTTCTCTTTCCCTTCTTTTTCTGCCTCAATTTTCTCTTCTCCCCTTTTTCTGGGTCCCAAGCTTGGTTTAGGCACCCTGCAGTGGCTCAGGGCAAAGAAGGCAGATTGCATGATTGATGGATCAGAGGCTGCTTGGCTTAGGGCCAGGGCTGGGATAAGGGGTCTTCGAGGGGAGCTACCCCCTAAGAAGAACAGGGGATCATGAACCCTGACAGGTGGGGGGATGGCTGACACATAGACCCAGAGGGTGGTCTATGGCCTGCTGCGAGTCGGCAGGTGGGCTTGTTCCTTGACCTGAAGAAATGAATTCTTAATTTAGGGGGCTTTGGAGGCCAGATAGTAATAGTAGCTCCCTCACCACCCAGTGGGAGCCCAAGCATTTCTTTCTGAGGGGGTTAGAAGGAGAATCTTTGGGATAATTGGTCAGATGTATTTCCAGGACTCACCACTAGTCTAGAAGGAGGGCCAGAGGAGGAGTCTAAGATTGGGAGCGAGAGGGAATAGTGGGAGGAATATCACCCTTGAAAATATTACAGATTTGGAGCTTGAAGGAACTTCGATGTCATCTTGTCTACCCTTCTTTCCCCTTCTTTTTTAAGAGAAAGAAATGAAATTAAACTGTCCAAAGTTCCACAGCCAGAATTTGAACCCCAGCCTTCTTTTGTCAGCTATCTGGCATGATTCCCACAATATAGTTTCTCCCATTAGAACTTCCAACTTTGCCTTTGACCCAGCAGTGTTTCTATTGGGCTTATATCCCAAAGAAATCATAAGAGAAGGAAAGGGCCCCACATGTGCAAGAATGTTTGTGGCAGCCCTTTTTGTAGTGGCTAGAAACTGGAAATTGAATGGATGCCCATCAATTGGAGAGTGGCTGAATAAATTATGGTATATGAATGGTATGGAATATTATTGCTCTGTAAGAAACAACCAGCAGGACGATTTCAGAGAGGCCTGGAGAGACTTGCATGAACTAATGCTCAGTGAAGTGAGCAGAACCAGGAGATCATTATTCACGGCAACAACAATACTATATGAGGATCAATCTCCATCTAAGAGGATCAATCTCCATCCTCAAGAGTCATTGAAGTCCAGTGGCAAGACAAAAGTCAACATGATTGGCTATGGGCTAGGATGCACTTTGGTATTTCTCACTTAAGATCTTTTCCAGGCCTCCATTTGTCTGAAGCAACACCCAGAAGTTGTTGTTGTTTGTCCTTCATTCTCGAAGAGGACCATGACATCAGGGAGGTGATCCCGGGACATGCAAGTGAATTGGATTGAAGTGAGGGAGAGCTGGGCAATCCACTGCCTCACTTTCCCCTCCAGAGCCATCTGGGTCCACTGGCCAGATAGAGATCAAAATGACTGCAGCACCCATTCAATAGCTAAGGAATCGGTTAGAAATGAAACAAAAGATGGCCTAATTTACCATCATAAAAATATCAGTGTGGAAGGGGAAGACTCTCAGAGTTTCTGGCCAGAACAGAAAAAAAAAAACTGGAGCTCATGGGGAAGTAAATGTGGGAGATAAGATGTGTGAAGAGGCTGTTATCATATCCAAATGGGAGTGGGGCTATGAGGTCCTATCCTAGGGGGAAAGACCATGGGGACAAAGAAGAGAAGATGAGAACAGGGCTAATGTCAGCAGAACTTGACATGAATGGTTATCTTTATGCTGGTAAAATACAGTAAATAAACCTAACTGGAGGCTCTTGTTGGGAAGAAAAAAGGGCACCCCCTATGCTGGCTCACTGAGAATGGGCAAGTCATTGGTAGGAACTCTAACCAGTCCCTTTGTCTCCAAAGCCTGGTTACTTTAGCTCCATCTAAGAATGATACTCACTTTGCTGGGAGAAAGATTTTTGGGATTAGAATCAAAGAACCTGATTTTGAAATCTTACAAATTGTATGATCTTAGGCAAATCACTCAACCCCTCTGGGCCTCTAAAAAAGAAAATTATAGTCCAACATCATTAATGAACATGGTCATAAAATACTAAATATCATACTAATAGGTACAACATGGCAACAAATCCAATTACAGCTGAGTGGGATTTCTCACGGGAATACCAGGATATTTTAATATTAAGATTATAGTTAATTTAGCTACATCAACAAGGGAAAAATAAAACTATGTTCTTATAATATCACATGTCTTTGGTAAAAATATAATATTCGGTTATGTTAAAAGCATTAAGAAGAAGGAAAGAAAGAAATTTCCTTAAAATCATCAGGGATACCTATTTGAGATGATAAGTAGTATTATACCAAATGGAGAAATATTAGAGTAACTCCATTAAAAATAGACAAACATCAATCAGAGTTTTGCTGTTTTAACTGACAATCTTAGAAGGGTTGCCCATAACAAGCAGGCATAGCCAAGAACCGAGTCAATAAGCTTTAGCAGTTGCCAAGTCAAACTATATCTAATCATGTGCCTTGGGAATCTGAAATACTAAATTAAAAATGACATTTTTTAAACAAATTATTTTAGCAAAGTGATGGGTAGAAGATGAAGCAACAATAATAAGCCACTTCACCAATATTTTTTTTTAAATTATAGAATGACAGATTAACTTTGATAAAGAATATCTTACTATTCTTGTGGAAAAGATAGAATTGTGTGGCCCACATGGTAATTTACATCCATGGATGCAGAGATGACTGAATGGCTGGATTCAAAATAGTAGTTAATATATTGTTCCATATCATGTTGGCAAAAGGTCTCCCCTAGTGTGCTCCAGGGATGAATATTTTTACTTAGACAAAACCACAGATGACATACTCATACAATTTGTGGATGGCACAAAGCTCGGTGGTATAGTTAACTCACTGAATGATAAAATCCAAAGGGATCTTGATAGGTTCAACCATTGGGCCAAATATAACAAAATAAAGTTCAATCATATAAAATATTAAATTTGAGTTGGGAAAACTGATTTTATAAGCATAAAATTGAGGGTGAATGTAGTTAAACAGAGGTTTGAAAAAGATCTGGGGTTTTAAAGAGGATCCCAAATTCAACAAGAGTCAGCAATGTGACATGGAAGCCAAGAAAGCTAATATTATAAGTGATATTCTTAGATGCCAAACTTCCAGGAATAAAGAGGTGTTGGATTCTCTATTCTCTGACCTGGTCAGATCATTTGAAATATCATGTCCAGTCTTGGCATTACATTTTAAATGAGGTAATTTATATAAAGTGCTTTGCAAACCTAGAACACTATATAAATGTTATTTTTGTTAGGCTGGTTATGTTAGTGAACATTCAATGAGGGATGCAGCCAATATGGCGAAAGGCCTTCATTCCATGCCCTTTAAATATCATTTGAACACACTGAGATTTTCAGACTAGAAAAGAGAAAAATGAAGGCTTGGGATGAGCATGATGGCTACATTCAGGGATTTAAAGAAGCCCAACCATCTGTTGTGCAGGACAGTTACACTTCTGTTTGGTTACATAAGTAAGAACTAGGAGTAATGAATGAATGTTGTGAAGAAGTGAACTTGGCCTAATGTCAGGAAGATTCAATGATTAGATAAATCCCAAAGTAGAAGGGGCTGCCTCAAGAGGAGGCAGTTGCAGTTCTTCCAGCAGAGGCTAGACCACCATTTGAAGATGATAGAAAGAAGGTTCCTACTCAAGTATGGTTTGCCATAATGCCATGATGCTTTGGGGTCCAAAATGCCTCCATATTCAGAAATTCTGATATTCTCTGAGTCCCTTCAGTCTCTGTAAAATATTAGTCCATAAATATATAAATTAAAATCTGGTCCCATGTATTGTCATGCTTTAGGGAAATATAGAATTAGAAAATCAGGGACCCCTGAAGAAGGAACATAATTTCTTAGGTGATAAACTAGTTTGGTTTAAGCATTGTTTAGAAACATGATATCACAGAAGAATAGCTTAGAATGAAGGAGCCCCTGAGCACTGAACCATGATAGAATGTAACACTTCTTCTTGGGTTGTTACTCATTCCCCCAATTCATCCTTGCTAGTTGTGTTTCATGGGATAAAATCCCTACATAGTTTCTTTCTTTTTTTATTTTGTGATCTGTTCTTTTCCTTTTATTTCTTTTTTTTAATTAAAGCTTTTTATTTGTATAACATATGTTTGGCTAGTTCCCCAACCTGATCTTTACAAAGCTTTCCAATACAAATTTTACCCCCAGTCCCCTCCCCTCCCCTAGATGGCAGGAAGTCCACTACATGTTAATAATATTGAAATGCTTGACAAGTTATGCAAGAAAAATCCTATCTACAAGAAAAAAAAGAATCAGAGAAAGGCAACACAATGCAAGTAAATGTCAATAGAGATCATGG
The DNA here is from genome assembly GCA_023553655.1 of Myrmecobius fasciatus. Classification (NCBI taxonomy): domain Eukaryota; kingdom Metazoa; phylum Chordata; class Mammalia; order Dasyuromorphia; family Myrmecobiidae; genus Myrmecobius; species Myrmecobius fasciatus. The sequence goes on along the minus strand of JAJPUD010007780.1, from coordinate 72,556 downwards.
AAATGTTACGTTGTGGTCCATATTTCATTTCCCTCTCTCTGGGTGTACATGGCCCCCTTCAGTGAACAATTGGAACTGGTCTGAGACAATTCTTTGTTGCAGAGAGCCATGTCCGTCAGAATTGATCATCATGTAATACCGTTGTTGCTGTGTATGACAATCTCCTGGTTCTGCTCGTTTCACTCAGCATCAGTTCATGTAAGTCCCTCCAGGCCTCTCTGAAATCATCCCGCTGGTCGCCTCTTACAGAGCAACAATATTCCATAACATTCATATACCACAATTTATTCAGCCACTCTCCAATTGATGGGCATCCCTTCAGTTTCCAGTTTCTAGCCACTACAAAAAGGGCTGCCACAAACACTCCTGCACAGGTGGGTCCCTTTCCCCCCTCCAAGATCTCTTTGGGATATAGGCCCAGTAGAAACACTGCTGGGTCAAAGGGCATGCACAGCCTGACAACTTTTTGAGCATAGCTCCAAATTGCTCTCCAGAATGGTTGGATCCGTTCACAGCTCCACCAACAATGTATTAGTGTCCCAGCCCTCCCACATCCCCTCCAACATTCATCGCCATCTTCTCCTGTCATTTCAGCCAGTCCGACAGGTGCGCAGTGGCACCCCAGAGCCGTCTCAATTTGCATTTCTCTGATCAATAGTGATTTGGAGCAACTTATCACATGACCAGAGATGGTCCCAATTTCATCATCTGAAAATTGTCTGTTCACATCCCTTGACCACTTATCTATTGAAGAGTGGCTTGAATTCTTATATATATGAGACAATTCTCTATATATTTTAGAAATGAGGCCTTTATCAGAACCATTAAATGTAAAGATGATTTCCCAATTTGATGCTTCCCTTCTAATCCTGTCCTCATTTATTCTGTTTGTACAGAAACTTCTTAACTTAATATAATCAAAATTATCCATCTGGTGTTCAATTAGGAGTTCCAGGTCTTCTTTGGACATAAATTTATTCCATCTCCACAGGTCTGAGAGATAAACTATATTACGTTCCTCTAACTTGCTTACAAAGTCACTCTTTATATCTAGATCATGAACCCATTTAGATCCCATCTTGGTATGTGGTGTTAGGTATGGGTCAAGCCCTAATCCCCTCCACACCAGTTTCCAACCTTCCCAGCAGTTTTCGACGAATAGTGAGTACCCATCCCAAAAGCTGGGCCTACATAGTTTCAAAGTACTTTCTACAGCCATATAACTGACAAGCCCCCACTGGTGCAGTTACTTTTTATATTCAGCCAGAAGCTACAATTAGCTCAAAATAAAGGCATTTGCTGAAATGGCATAGTAAGTTCAATAGTAACAAAATAGCTCTTCCTCCCAAACCTGGGATACACTTTTCTACAACTACACACAATATCAGAGACAAGAGGAGGCACAAATACAGAGTATACTAATAGAGTGATATGATATAGAGGATATACCTGATTGAGGTGACTCTCCCTTCCAGTATTACAGGGTCCCTAGGTCCTTTTCCTTCTAATTATATTTTCATGTGGCTTCTCTTAGATGCAACATCTCTGATGAAAAAGTCATTTAGCTGGGCTCTTTGGACCTATTTCTTTCTATCATTTACCTGCAGATGTCCAGGATTAACACTTTGCTGACTCACAATGCTCCTTTGGTTTTGTGTATTGACAGACTAAGCCTGTTCTCTTTTGAATGGGCTACCTTCCATTGGATTCCAATTGGATGCATTCCATAGCAAGACTGATGACTGAAGGGGAGGAGAGAAATTTCACAATGCTCCCTTTTCTTTTCTCCCCTTCCCAACTATAGAATGATTACAGTTTTGACTATGTCAATTATTAGCTTTTTTGATGATAAGAACGTGGCTCCATCTCTCCGAGCCTCAGTTTCCTCACCTGTAAAATGGATATTGTTAATTTTTTCTAAATAATAAGGTTTGTGTGGGGAAAGGGCTTTGTTGATCTCAAAGTGTTGTAGAAATAATCCTTGCTAAAATTAGCTCTTGAGGAAGCCCTGTCTACCTCTGGGCTTCTCTCAGTGGTAGAGAGATTTTTTCTGGCATCAAGACAATGTTTGTAATGCTCAACTACTGATCCCAGTTATCCTTCGTGGGACCAATGTGACAGCCATTCAAATACTAGAAGACAGTTGTGTTCCTTCTTGAGTTTTCCTTTCAAATTCAACATCCTCCATTCCTCAAACCAATTAGGTTAGGCTTGCTTGGATGGGCTTGAGTTTGTTATTATCCTTTCAGATATGAAATCTTCAAGTCTCTCTAAGGAAATGACTGTTACTGAAGGGACTTTTCCTTTTGATGAAGTTTTCCCAAGGACCAATACTCCTTTGGGAAGGATGTTGGGTACAATCAATCCCATTTAGCACTAATATTCCTTTGGAAAATACTTTCCTCAGGAGAAGCTTTCTTCTCAACTTTCCTAACCCATAGAGCTTTGGAAACTGTCTTTTCATTTTTGGCAAAGAGTTATAGAACATCAGAGCTTGGAGGGACATTAGGACACAGGAAAGGGAATATCAGAACTGGTAGGATCTTGTAACAAGGAACAGAGAATGTCAGAGTTGGAAGAGGTATTAGAAAAGAGAACATCAGACTTATAAGAGAGCTTAGATTTCTTGTTTTATAGGTGTGGAGACTGAAGACCACAAAGGGAAAATGGTAAGCAACTTTAATTTCATCTGATTTAGCCTGAGGTTCTGTGACTCAAAATTCATTTCTCTTTCATAGCTGAACCCTAACTCTGGAGTACTTTTTGTCTTCCCTCCCCCTTCTGCCCTAACACTTTATTTCATTACCAAATCAGGGTGGAAAGTCTGTGACTGAGCAAGGGAAGGGGAAATGAAGGTGGCTTTCAAACAAATGTTGGGAAAGTGCCTGAGTGGATTGGGATCCTGTGGCAGCCAAGAGATGGTTAGATGCTCACATGGGAAAGTCATCATCTCCAGTCATGCTTTTCCATAGTGGCAGTGCTGGCAGCCAGGCTGCACCAGTGGCTCTCCACATTATCTTATAGTTTTTCTCTCCTTAATTCCCCCTCCCCCTCCTCCACTTAAACCACAATGATATATGTATGGTGCATGAAAGCTTACAAAGCGTTGCACCTTATTTGAGCTTTAATGAATTCTGGGAGATGACTGCTGCAGGGATCTTTATCTCCATTTCACAGATGAGGAAATCGAGTTTCAGTGATTTGTTCTTGACCACATGATTCCTAAGTGTCTAAGGCAGGATTGAAATCCAGGTCTTCATGACTCCAGTATATCACTTTGCCCCTTGAATCTTGTGGGAGCCCAGCAGAGAACATTATACTGGAATCAGGAGCTCTGATTTTGAATCCCAACTCTATACTCACCGAGTGTCCCATGACAAGTCATTTCTCTTCTCCTCTTCAGTTGTCTCCTCTGAAAAAAGGGCTAATAATATTTGTACTACAAACTTCATAAGACCAGTATGAGAAAAGTCACTCAGGGAGTCAAGTATTTATTTTGCTTTTATTTTATTTTATTTTATTTTGGTGAAATATTTTTCAAGTACATGTAAAAAAATTATCTTTCTTTTTCTTTTCTTTTTTCTTTTTTTTTTTGGTTTTTGCTGAGGCAGTTGGGGTTAAGTGACTTGCCCAGGGTCACACAGCTAGGGAATGTTAAGTGTCTGAAATCAGATTTGAACTCAGGTCATCTTGACTTCAGGGCTGGTGCTCTATCCACTGCACCAACTAGCTGCCCCCAAAATTTATCTTTCTTTTAAAAAAAATTTGAGTTCCAAATTTTTTTCCCCTTCTGTCTGCCCTTCCTCCACCTCTTAAAAAGAGAAATATATTTATTAAAAGCCTACCATGTGCCAGGCACTGTGTTACTTACTGGGAATACAAAGAAAGGCAAAAGAAAACAAAACAAAAATGCATCACACAACAAAAACAGTTCCTGTTTTGAAGGAACTAGAAGTCTAATGGTAGAGACAATATGTAAACAACTATGTATAAACAAGACACATATGGGATAAACTGGAGATAATCAACAGTGAAAGCACTAAAATTAAGAGAGCTCTGGAAAAGTTTCCAATAGAGGGTAAGATCTTACTTGGTATTTGGAGAAAATCTGGAAAACCAGGAGACTGAGATGAGGAAAGAAAGTATTCTAGGTGTGGAGGAGAGCCAGAAAAAAATTCTCAGAGTGTTTTTTGTGAGAAACAGAAGGAAGCCAGAGTATCACTGGATCACCAAATATATTAATATTTGTAATCTTCAAAGTCCATAGAGATGGGGATTTTTATTCCTGGGCCTTAGAACCCATTAAAAAAGGGGTCAATTGGCCTGTTTCTTGCATCACTCAGTGAAGGCCTGTTGAAGTTAACCCTCTTGCATTGGAAAGCAAGACCAAAAACTGGGATATAGTCAATGTGGTATCAATTCAATCCAGCCAGAATGGCCTCCTCCTCCTGCTCACAGACCATAATGATTCCTCTTGCTCTAATTTGAGTTCAGGCTCTTTTCCAGCACCTGAAAGGCTCCCCTCAGCCCTCCCCATCTCTTAGTTTTCTTCAGTACCAACAGAAGTCTGAATAGTTGAAGTTCATTCATTACAATATCATTCTTTCCTACCAGGTTTATGATGTTTTTCCAGCTTTCCATCTAATTTCTCCTTTGGTTGAGGTTGTCTGTAGTTCATTCCTACACCTATATTCACTCTCTGTTTCTATTTATCTTTCCTGATATATACTGTCTTGTTTCTGGTGCACTTTCCTGAATTTCCTCAATATACACTTCTGATAATATATACTCATATACACATGAGAACAAATCATTAATATATAGTGCTACTCTGCCACGACCACCCTTTATCTAATCTTTCGGTTTTAATAAAGGGTTTTCAGAGCCAAAATTTACCCAAGTCCTGTTATGCTAAATCTCATTGATTTCTATGCAGCCAAATTTACTGGCAAGTATTAGGATCTCCAGTTGATCCTGCTTACTAACCTCATGTATTACAGATTTGCGTATATGCAAAAAAGACATGAGTTTTAGTCTCACTTTTTGATATGACCCTCTCCTCTAATTTTCTTTTTCTTGTGTTCTATCTGCTGCTGCCTGTGTGGTCTCACCTCTCAGATCCATGCTGGAAGTTTTCCCTTTCCTTCTCCCTTTTCATATTAAAGCCATCCTAATTAGATTCACAAGACATAAGTCAAATATGTTTTTACTGGCCCTTGGTAGGTGCATTCCATCCCTTGTCGAGAGCCCCTCATTTCTCAATTTTAATCTGTGGTCCAGAAACCCAAATCTCATTCTCAGACACAACCTTCTTAGCCAGCTGTTCACCTCCCAAGTCTGCCTCTTTCTCTCGAATATCTTGCTTTTGATGGAGAGCAGTGATGGAAACACCATCTGTTTCCTCAAGGTCTTCAGTTTTCATAATCCTGAGCACGGTTTGCTAGTTTCCTTCTAGTAGTGTTACTAGTTTCCACAGGAATCTCCAGAAATGAGTTGTGGTCATCAGCACTGACAATACTTAGGAGGCTGTCAGTCAAGTTCCAGACCAGTCCAAGGCTCAGCTTTCTCATCTATAAAATTAGGAAATTGGAAAGACTAAGTAAGATTCCTTCCATCTCAAAATATATGAACACATCTGAAATAAAACATAACTCCCTGTTATCTGAATCAGGTTGACTTACTATCTGCCTCATTGCCTCTTCAAAAGTGATCCACCAACCATCACTTCTTTCTTCTTCTCCTTCCCCAAAGGTCCACTATCAATATTTTGTTATCTATAAAGGGTATAACTTTTCAATCTTTGATCTTTGTGTAGATATCCAGTAGTAAGAGGTTTGGATCAAAGATTAAAGACAATTTAGTGACTTTTCTTGCCTAATTTCAAATTGTTTTTTAAAATAGTTTTGTCAATTCCTACCTTCAAACTTATCCAGTTAAGTAGGTAGTGCAATGGATAGAGTTTTGGACCTGGAGTCAGGAAGACCTGAATTCAAATTAGTTTGAATTAGCTGCCTGATCCTGGACAAATCACTTAACCTCTGTCTTAATTTTCCTCAACTGGAAAATTGGGATAATAATAACACCTACCTCTCTGGGTTGCTGTGAAGATCAAATGAGATATTATATGTAAGATGTTTGGCACAGCGCCTGGAACAAAGTTAAGTGTTATATAAATGGTATGTTTACTACTGCTACTACTAGTACTATAACTGCTGCTGCTACTATTAGTACTACTGTTATTACTACCTTTGCTGCTGCTACTATTATTGCTGCTGCTGCTGCTGCTGTTAATATTACTATTGCTGCTGCTGTTACTATTCATACTATTGTTATTGTTATTGCTACTCCTATTACTATATTGCTCTTGCTCCTCCTCCTGCTATACTGCTGTTGCTACTACTAATGCTACTGTTACTATTTCTTTTACAACTGCTGCTGTTGCTACTATTACTACTATTATTGCTGCTGCTGCCACTGTTACCATTACTACTACTGTTATTATTACTGATGCTACTATTACTACTGCAGCAGCTTCTATTGCTGCTGCTACTACTACTACACTACTACTACTACTACTACTGCTGCTGCTGCTGCTGCTATTAGTATTACTACTACTGCTGCTGTTACTATGTAACTATTGTTACTGCTACTCCTATTACTATATTGCTCTTGATCCTCCTCCTGCTATATTGCTTCTACTTCTGCGGCTGCTACTACTAGTACTACTGTTACTATTACTGTTGCAACTGCTGCTGCTCATGCTGTTATTATTGCTGCTACTACTACTACTATTAATGATATTACTACTACTATAACTGTTGCTACTGCTGCTGCTACTATTACTATAACTACTATTGTTATTGTTACTGCTACTATTACTATTACTGTTGCTATTGCTGCTGCTGCAGCTGCTGCTGCTACTGTTATTATTACTACCGGGCTGCTTCTACTAATGAAATTACTGCTATTATTACTGCTACTGCTGCTGCCGTTGTTGCTGCTATTACTACTGCAGTGGCTACTGCTATTACTGCTGCTACTACCCAAGAATATATAGATATGTCTTCTTATCGCCTGTCCAAATGGACTCTTTCCATCTTTTATTATATAACACCCATCTAATGTGACTACTCCAGAGGGCAACAGCTATCCTGATTTTAGAAGGAATTCTCTATGTGATTACTCCTATTTTGAAAGCATATACACCCCCACCAATGTATTTCTCAATAACAATCTGCTAGAAAACGATTAGTTATCAGCAAAGGGAGCTAGTAAGATAATAGATAGGTTAGTATAAAATATTTCCTACAAAAACTTGATGCTCACCCTCTCATAAATACATATATCCATGGGAAAAATAGAATTAAATTTATCATAAAATAATAGGGAAATGCACGTGGAAGATATACATACACCAAAGCTAATTTAGCACTCCTGATTCTACAAGGTTGGGAAGTCTTTATTCTCTTTGTAGAGATATTACACAGCTCCCTTTGTGTTGTCTCTCTGCCTGAAGGATTGCTCAAAAAAGATACTTTCTTAGTCCAAAATTAGCTCTCTTCTCTTCTTCAAAGTGTCTTTTACTTGAAGTATTTTTTTCCTCTTGGGTGAGTTCATTCTATATCGGTGTCTAGAGTGTGCATCTCTGTTTTCACCATGTTCAATGACTCTCACTGGTACGTTAACTTCAATGATCTAGTTTATGAGAGGAGCAGATAAGGAAACCCTCTTTCCTTATGGCCCTTTGATACATGCATAAGAATCTTTCCCCATGACTACTCAAGCTCTCAACTGCATAACTTATATTATATACAGGCCCAAGGGAACATGATTTATTCAGCTACTTATTGTTTTCATCCAATGACCAATCCCCTACAATCTTTTCAAGTTGATTAAGGAACTATTTCATTCATTGTTGTGAGGTTGAGAGAAAACTCCTTACTATTTCATTTACATATGATTATTGTATTCTTGGCCCTTTGTGACTACTTCAGTTAGTTGGTGAGAACTTCCTCTCATATCAATCTCTTTAATTTGATGCATGTGAAATGAAACATCAGAGTTTTAATTTGCATATTTCTTGATTTAGAACATTTTTTCATGTAGCTGTGATCATTTTTTAAAAATAACTGATCCTTTCTTTTTGGTCACTTATCTATGCTCATTAGTTTGTGTCAATTTGTTATATATCTTGTCTTTAGATTTTTGTCAGAGATATTTGTGGTAAATATTTTTCCTAGTTTGAAAGTTTCTCTTCTTATTCCAGTCATACTGGCTTCATAAGTGTAAAAATTTTATATTTTATATAATAAAAAGTCTATGTTATCTCTTATGATACTTTTCTAGTTTTTTGGTTATGAATTTTCTCCATAATATTCTGAAAGATTTTCTTCCATTTATATATATATATGCATATATATAAAAATACACACATATATGTGTGTATATGTATTTATATACATATATGTCTATGTTTAAATGATGTAATCTTTTACGTTTAAGTCATGTAGCTATTTGAAGTTGATTGTGGTAAATTGTATAAAATGCTGATCTAAAATTCTTTTCTGCCAAATTGCTTTCTAACTTTCCTAGAAATCCTTGTTGAATAGAGTTCTTCGCCCTGTTGTTTGTGGTATTTGTTTTATTGAAAACTGAGTTACTGGGTTTATTTGTTCCTGGATAAATCTTGTTTCCTCTGTTCCAGTGACCACATTCCAACATTTTAACCAGGACCAAATAATTTTTATTTTGTAGGATAATTATGGATTTGGTAGTACTAAGCTTCCTTTACTCCTTTCCCCCCTCCCCATGATTTCCTTTGAAAGTCTATCAATCAACACATTTTTAAGTGCCTACTAGTACACGGTGATGGGCTAGGTGCTGAAGATAGAAAGGCAAGAGTGAAATAATCTTTCCCTTGAGGAGCTTCCATTTTAGCTGGAGGAAATAATTCACACATATGTGGATATTTACAAACAAGAGATAAGATAATTTTTTTAAGGAGAAGATGAACTAACAATTGGAGGGGGAGTGCTTCCAGAAAAGATTTTCTATAGAAGGTAGTGATTCAGCTGAACCTTAAAGGAAATCAGGGTTTCTAAGAGCAATTAGGAGTTCTAAGGTAACTAGAGAGTGCATTCCAGACCCTTTTATCCTCCAAATAACTTGTTATTTTTAATTAATTTCACTAAATCTTATACTTGTTAGATATTACATTGGTATTAAGACTCAATAATAGCAAAGTGCTATTTAAATTCTGGTTAAATCTCTACTTTTATTCTTTCAAGGAGCACTTCATTTTCTCTGATAACCTGGAGAGTAGAAATGTGTTCCTCTAACTTTTTAACTTCCTCCTCTAGGGTGAAGATCAGTCTATGTTCATATATAGGTATGGAGTGATACTAGCCTTTATCCAAACACAGACCACTCTTTGCACCTCAGGGAGACATCCTTCTTGCCCTCCACATTTGTTTGAGCTTCTACTTTGGTAGCTTTCCCGGACAATGTTTGCAGTTAACAATGGTACCCAATGGTATGTTTGTGAGGCACAAAAGTGCTTCTCATTTTACTTTGACACTTCTCTTCAAGTCCTTACATCTACTTCCTGGATACTAGACTTTCTGGTTCTATTTGGATAATGTGATTTACTTTATTTAATGGGCAGCAGTGGATAAGACACAAGCATGCACAGGCAAAGCTTTAATTAGCCAGTGAAGTATCCACATCTTGTTTTCCCTGCCTTTCTTCTTCAGAACCTTCTTTCAGCTCCTCTGAATGTAAAAGCTCCCTGTGATTCTCAGTTGTCTTAAGAAAGCCAGATGATTTATAGATTGGGCTTATCTCTCTGGGCCTCAGGACTTTTTATAACCTTCTTCCCAGTCTCCCTACCCATCAACTCCCTGAGTCATTGCCCAGCCTCCCAGAACAAGACTATGTGCTCTTCCTTGTGCTATCCTTTTTCCCCACCCCCTAGCTCATACATCATGACTGGTTGATTTCACCCTTGGGTGGTCTGTGGTATGCAATAGATCCAAACTCATCTTCTATATGGTCCCTGCATGTGTTCCAGCCTCCAACATGCACTTTTTTTTTTTCTTGGAAAGGAAAAGGGATAAAGATAGGGATTTCTGTTTAAAGATGTCTTAGATAGAAGAACAATAGGGACAATCATTGACTCAGGCACCGAGAGTTTAAGATTTAAGGGCTCTTATTTAAGGTTCTTATTCCAGTCACATTGGCTTCATAAGTATAAAACGTTTACATTTTATATAATAAAAATACTCTACTTTATCTCTTATATTTTTATAGTTTTTTTAGGGAATTTTCTCCTTAACCATGATTCTGAAAGATATTTCCTTCCATTGATGTACACACACACACACACACACACGCGTGTGTGTGTGTGTGTGTGTGTGTGTGTGTGTGTGTGTTGTTTATTGGTTTATTGGTGGGGCTATAGGCTGCAATTCTGTTTTGGTTTTTTTTTTTTTTGGAAATGAACTATGTTGTGCTCATAACTTTGCCCCTTTTCAGTGATCTTTAAGCTGTCTTTCCAATTACAGGAAAAGGTGAGTGTCAGGAATAGAGTCCTTGTGGTTTTATAGAGAGTAGAGGCACCTTTCCACTGTCAGTTAACCTCAAGGACAATTGACTCACCTTCAAACTCATTCTGTTAACTCAAACCAGATGAGGATTGAAATAAGACTAATTGATTCCATTCCAGGGGTTCATATTCATGGGTAGGAATCGGCTTGCTCTGGGACCCACAGGGGAAAGAAGATTTAGGCTCTGGGGAGTATATAGATGTGAGTGTGGGACATATAACTTATGTATATATGTCATCCTTGTGGACATATATGTATACATTAATGAATATTTAAATATTTTTGAAGGCATTAGTGTGTGTGGACAGGTGAAAGGCATATCAGTATATATGATCCTGTGATGGATGGACATCCTGGGAACACACATACATACATTCACACATACATATACATGTTTTTTTTGGTAGTACATGACCTTTTGAGAACACTTTTACAGAACTTGGACTGTTCGAGGGAAGGCCAGTCAAGTACACCTGGTGAGTGAGACCAGTGATGACTGCCTGGTTACAATCTTTGCTCTTTGGTTTCCTGTGCTTTTTTAAAAACAGAATTCTGGTACTAATTTTCAAGAAGTGGAAATGAGTATCTCTTTTGGAAATACAGAGTGGGAAAAGAGATAATAAGTCAAAGTTACTTTTTTCCAAAATTGGGAAAAAAAATAAGTAGGTGCCTACCTTAATTATTTTGCTTACTTTCTAGGTCCAATGTCCTCCATATACTCTGTGATCTTGGATAAGTGACTTAATTCTTCTTTGCCACAGTTTCTTTTTATGAAATAATTAGGTCAGGCTAAGTGTTCTTTAATCTACTACCCAGTGACATCCTACGGTCTTATAAAACATCCTCAAAGGCTCAACTCTAATCCTCTCCAAAATAGTCCTGAATGCTTCTGCATCAGATTGTAAGGAGAATGATAACATAGTATTCCAAGAATTTGGGAAAAGCTCTGTACTGTTTAGATTTTTATTATTGCTTTGGATAAAGGCAGAGGTAGCAATCTATTCAACTTGTAGATGACTTAAAGCTGGAAGATACAAGTATCACTACATGATAAAATCAGGTTTCAAAACGTTTTCAAGAGAACAGAAGATTCTGCTGAACTGAATAAAAAGAAATTTGATAGCAAAAAAAAATAAAAAATCTCATAAGAGATATAGAAATTAAGATTTGAAATGTATGATGTGTTAAATATATATATATATATGTCACCATTTATCTTAGATCTTCACCGGACTTAATTCATTCTAAGTTTTAGCACTCTTGACACATTACAACACCATGCTACGCTTTTGAATCCATTCTCTGTTACCTGCCCTTGAGTCATCCTCTGTTCATATCACTTTAAAATCTAAGCTGATTGGTGAGTTATATATGCATCTATTTTGGTTTCTATTGGTTTCTTCCAATAACTCCTATTTTTCTTCTTTGCTGAATTGTCTTACTTGGTGTCTTTCTTTGATGGATCTTTTAGTTGACTCCCTAGGGTTTTCCAAATAAACCATCATATCTTTTGAAGAAAGTGATAGTTTTGTTTTCTCATTGTCCATGCACATCTTCCAATATCTTTTTTTCTACATATAGAAAAAAGCTATAGCCAGTTTTTCTAAAACAATACTGAATAGTAATGGTAGTAAAGGACATCTTATCTTCACTCCTGATCTTACTGGAAAGGCTTCTAGCTTATCCCAATTACAGATAATATTTGTTCTTGATTTTAGATAGATTCTATTTTTTATTGTAAGGAAAGTTCCATTTATTACTATGATCCAGTTGTTGTTTTAATAAAAATGGCTTTTGTATATTGTTAATTCTTCTTTTGACAATTCAATTCTTTCTACATCCATTGAAATAATGATATGACTTTTGCTAATATGATCAATTGTACTTATACTTAATATTGTACCAGTGCATCCCTTATATAAATCTCACCACAGTGTATGTAGTATTGGAATTAACTGTTCACTAAATGTTTGGAAGAATTTGCTTATAAATCTATCTGGCCCTGGAATTTTTTTTCCTTAAAGAGTTCATTTGTAACTCATTAAATTTATTTTTCTATAGAAGTATTATTTAATTATCATATTTTCTGTTCTGTTAATCTGAACAATTTATATTTTTGTGATATTTATCAATTTCATTTAGATCATCAGTCTTATTGACACATTGTTGGATAAAATAGCTCTTAATGTGTCTGTTTGTTTGAACAGACCTAGAAGTTAAATGATCTTAATGCATTGCTTTAAACTTTAAATTGGGATTACTTTAAATTGTTACTCAACATATTTCTGTATCCAGAATCTTTTGTTGTTTTTAGATAAATCTGGCAACTTTATATGAATTCATTTTTGTTTTGAAATACAACTTAAATATTGGTTTCTGATTCTGGTTGTAGATATAAATAGGTGGTATAGGTGATGGAATATAGATGATAGGTAAAATTGTGAATTCACTGATCTAATAAAAGATTCCATAAAGTTTGAGCTAACTTTCATTATCTTACCTGTTTATTGGCAAAGTAAAAAAAAGTGTTTTGAGATCAGTTTTGTAAGAAACTTCTACAAGTGACCTGAGCTGGAAAAGAACAGACCAGAGCCACAGGACTGCATCAGATGTTTCTAGAGGAAGGGAGACATGCACTTTTTTTCTTTGAATCTTTTTATCTGTAAGATCTACTTATCAAAGGGGACTGCCTCTTTGGTTTTGTCAATGTTATCAAAGGGGATTGCCCCCTTTAATTTTTGTCAAGCATTGTCCATTTTTTTCATTTTTCTTTCACATTTTCTCCCCTCATAAATTCCAATAACCTGTTGGCCTTGTTAACAAAATGATCAAATCACTATCCCCCCAAATAGCTCCTAATTGTTATTTTTATTTATCTTGATTGGCTGTGAATTCATTTTTTTCATTTTTGATGTTAGTAATTGGGTTTTCTTTTTCTTTATAAAAATCAAATTAGTCAATAATATGTCAATAAACAGCTGCTAGTATCATTTATTAGTTCAATTTCTTTAAATGTGCAATTTGTTCACCTCTTCTTTGGTTTACAGAATTTCAATTTTGATAGGCCTTAATTTTTAGATTTTCCCCCTTTGTTTAATTTGTTCATCTGCTCTTTCTCTCTTTTATTGATACAGGCATTTAGAGACATAAAATTTCCCTTAAGTACTATTTTGGCTTCATCTTATAAATTTTGGTATGTTGATTCATTGTTGCCATTATCTTTAATGAAATTTTTTTTCTACAATTTGTTCTTTCACCATTCATTCATTGACATTATTATTTAGCTTTATGCTTCAAATACTCTTTATTCAAATGTAATCTTACTGCATTATTGTAGAAAAATATGCATTTAATAGTTCTGCTTTTCTACATTTGTTTGTGGGATTTTTATTTCCTAATATGTAACCAGCTTTTGTGAAGAATCCATGTACATCTGAGAAAACATCCTTTCTATTCCCCATTTAGTATTCTCCAAAGGTATGCCATATTTAACTTTTCTAAAATTCTATTCATCTCTTTAATTTCTTTGTTTTTCATTTTAGGATTAATTTTATCTAGGTCTGAGAGAGGTAAATTGAGGTACCCCACTATTATAGTTTAACTGTCTCTTTCCTCCTGTAACTCATTTATCATTTTCTTGAAGTATTTAGATGTTATGCCATTCATTCAGTATTGAAATAAATTCATTGTCCATGGTACCTTTTTAGCAAAATATTCTTGGTTGTAACCCTAGGTCTTTAATCATCTAGAATATCATAATCAAGCACCTCTTTCCCCTTATACAGTTGGATGCCAAATCTTGTGTGATCCTAATCCCAACTGTGACTTCATAACATTTGATTTATTCCTTTCTGGCACCATTTTCTCCTTGATTTGGAACTCTGGGTTTTGGCTATGATATTCCTGGGAAATTTTCTTTTCCAGAAAGAAATGAGTAGATTCTTTCAATTTCTACACAGTCTTCTGATTCTAATATATCTGGGCAGTTTTTCCTTAAAATTCCTTGAAACAAGGTATCTAAGTTCTTTTGTTGTTTATGGACTTCAAGTAATCCAACAACTCTCAAATTATATCTCTTTGATTCATTTTTCCAGGCCAATGGTTTTTCCTATGAGGTATTTCATATTTTCTTTTATTTTTTCATTGTTTTGATTTTTTATTTTTTCTTGATGCCTCATAGAGTCATTAGCTTTAGTTTGGCCAATTCTGATTTTCAAGGAGTTATTTTCTTTAGCAAAATTTTGAACCTTTTTTTAAACTAACCTATTAATTGTCTTTTCATATGTTTCTTCATAGGGCTCATTTGTTTTTAAAATTATTTTTAGAAACATTTGATAAAATCCAACACTCGTTCCTATTTAAAATACTAGAGAGCATAGGAATAAATGAAATTTTTCTTAAAATGATCAGTAGCATCTATTTAAAACCACCAGCAAGCAGCATATGTAATAGGGATAAACTAGAAGCTTTCCCATTAAGATCCCAAGATTGCCCACTATCACCATTACTATTCAATATTGTACTAGAAATGTTAATTTTAGCAATAAGAGAAGAAAAAGAAATTAAAAGAATTAGAGTAGGTAATGAGAAAACAAAATTATCACTCTTTGCAGATGATATAATGGCATACTTATGGAATCTTAGAGAATCAACTAAAAAAATTACTGTAAACAATGAACAACTTTAGTAAAGTTGTAGGATACAAAATAAATCCACATAAATTATCCACATTTCTATATGTTACCAACAAAGTCCAGCAGCAAGAGGTACAAAAAGAAATTCCATTTAAAGTAACTGTAGATAATATAAAATATCTAGGAGTCTATCTGCCAAGACAAAGTTAGGGACTATATGAACACAATTACAAAACATTTTCCACTCAAATAAAGTCAGATCTAAACAATCAGAAGAATATCAAGTACTCATGGATTGGCCGAGATAATATAATAAAAATGATAATTCTTAAATTAATCTACTTATTCAGTGCCATACCAATCAAACTGCCAAGAAATTATTTTAGAGAGCTAGAAAAAATAGTCACAAAGTTCTCTGGAAGAACAAAAGATCAAGAATTTCAAGGGAATGAATGAAAAAATGCAAATGAAGGTAACCTAGCTGTACCAGACCTAAAGCTATATTATAAAGTAGCGGTCATCAAAACTATTTAGTATTGGCTATGAAACAGAATGGTTGGTCATTGGATCACAAGACACAATAATCAATGACTATAGTAATCTAGTATTTGATAAACCCAAAGACCCCAGTTTCTGGGATAAGAACTTACTATTTACAAAAACCGCTGGGAAAATTGGAAAATAGTATGGCAGAAACCAGGCATTGACCAACATCTAATACTCTATACCAAGATAAAGCTGAAATGGGTTCATGATTTGGACATAAAGAGTGATACTATAAGCAAGTTAGAACAACAAAGAATAGTCTACCTCTCTGATCTTTGGAGAAGGAAAGAATTTATGGTTAAAGAAGAACTAGAGTACATTATGAAATGCAAAATGGATATTTTGTATTATATTAAATTAAAAAGGAGCTACTGGATTCCTTTTAGTCTTGGTGTCATATCCTGGTTATACCACTACAGCTTTATATGATGGACTAAAATTTAGGACCGAATCATCATTCTGCTCCTGGGCTCAGAGCCACACAGCTAATTTTCTGGAACTTGGTCTGTGCTAGGGCACCATTTGTTCTCAAATGCTTCTCTCTGCTCCTGTAGCTATGACTGGAAATTGAATAATGAGTGACAAAACTACTCAATGGAACTTGTTGCTGTTCTTAATGCTAGTTCAGGAATCTACTGGGTTCTCTTTCTGCTCCTGCCTCATTGCTCTGTCTTAGCTCCCTCTCTATCCCTGGGTTAGTACCCAGTGATAGAATGCTCTCCATCCCTGCCACCACTGTCATCAAACACTCCTGTCCAGTCCAGACTCCAGTGTCAATAGACCTTTCTCTCTGTCTTCTTAAACTACCCTTAGGAAAAATGACTCATTGTTACTTTTTCTTGGCTTTCTCGTTCAGACTTCAGTCTGGATCATTTTCTAGGTTGTGGTGAAAGAAGTGTACTAAGTAGCTAATTAAAAAGTGCTTCTTCTCACTCTTGTCTCCACTTCTAGATTTTCATTCATGAGAATTTTTCATCTGTTTTCCTCTTTAGCACGTTAATTGGTGGGAGAAGTTATTGTTCTAATTCTTATTTAGGCTACATATCAGATTATGAATATATAACACAGGTAGCTGTGAATGTAAAACTTTTGATTTTCCTCTCTTTTCTCTTTGGGCTGGGATGTAGTTTGCTCACCCAAACTACACTCATGTTGGTAGGTTAGGGATTTCCAGAATAGTCACACCGCAACTACTCATTCTCAGGATCAGTAGTGTTACCTTGAAGAGACTAATTCCTACATCCCTAGCACCCCGTACTTGCCATTTAACAAATCAGCCAAGATAGTAACCTTAACTCAATCATAAATATTTACTAAACAGAGGTCAAAGCAAGAATATGTATAACATACAACATAATATCCCTTCCAAATGCCTGGAATATGCTTGAAAGCAAAGCACAATGTCTATGGGGAAAAATTGGGCACTTGCCTATAAAACCATAGCATGTTTGGAGATGGGGAACACGTGAACTTGGAACAACTAATAACTCTGGACTGAGGATCTTAATATCCTTGGCCTCCCTCAGCCTTCATAACAGTTAATGAATGGGTAGCACTGCTCCTCTTCTGGACCTCTCCACTCACTTGCTACTTTGGACCTTTTCCTCTTCTGGGATTCCAAGACAGTATTAAACACTTCAGCCAAAACATAAACTCTAAGTCTTAGAACCGCAAAGCTTTTTGTGTGTGTTTCCTTGACTTAACTCTGAGTCATTCTCATTTCTTAATCAGTAGATGGAAGTCAACTCTTCCAAGAGCCAGTGGCAATGTAGCCTTGGAGGTTTTTCGGTGATGCTTTTCTGGATTGTTCTTCCTAGACCCACTTAGAAGTCTTGACTAACCCTACTGCTACAAAGCAAGGTCTCTTGTGTGAAATGATTCACCTCTATTTTATGGTGAGAGACCAAAATGGAACTTCTGTCAGCCAAGCCACAAATAAGCAATATGCAGTTGTCCCATAGTCACCAAGTAATTCTAGGTATCAAAGTTTCCCAGCTTTTTATTTTAAATTCTTCCTGTCAGTCATATATAAAATCAATGATGGAAATAGGCCACTTCAGCTATATTTACTCTAGGTTAGTGTCTTTTCTCTGTGTGGCTGTTGGCCCAGTGTTTTCCATGTGATTGTCTTTGTTTCCGTCCCTTTTAATCAATAACATTTTTCCACTTGGAAAGAAGAATCTCCTTACACTTAACTTGCTTTTCCTTCTCAATCAGAAATTCTAGGAGGAAGTGGTCATTTCCTACTAAGATTCCTATTATTTACATCACAGCATTTACACCCCAGCTCATGAAACTCAGGTCCAGGAGAGAAATGATAAAGGAGATAATGAGGAGGAAAATTGGGAAGGAGAATAGGGAAAGGCGGACAGATCTGCCTTAGTGGAGGTTGAGGAGGAATAAAGACAGAGCAGCAGGCTTCATATTTTTGTTCTGAGAGCCAGGCTTCTCCTGATATCCCACTAAGCATCTCAGCCTCTGCTTTCAACCCCTCCTGATGAAGATTTGATGAAGTCCACTTACTTCAGAATGAGTCTGGTAAAGCCCTTTGGGACCTCTTAAAAAGATAATAAATCTGAAGACAGATGGATCTGCTGGATTTTGTCTTATGATGAAGCTCTGATAGAAATGAGATGGTTAAGGGGCCAGTGGGACGTGTGTGTGTGTGTGTGTGTGTGTGTGTGTGTGTGTGTGTGTGTGTGTAAGAAATTTGTTTAAGAAGGAGCCTGTCTAGTTTCACAGCACTTGAGAATCACTTGCTCCATACTGGATAGCAGTACTGAGCATGACTGCCTGGAGATCACAATCGTGTCTTAATTCTAATGCTCATTTGCTGTGTGACATTTTCTCTGTGCCGATGATTATCAGTTTTGTTTGTCTGGCCCCAAGCTCTCTGCTGACCTCCAGTCTCTTATTTCTAATTGTTTATTGGCTGCCTCGAACTACATAACCTGTAGACATTTTAAACTCAACATGTCCACAGCAGAACTTACTCTCTTTCCTCTAAACTCTCCCCTCTTCCTGTCTTTCTTATTACTGTGGAAGGTATAACTATCCTCCCCCAGGCTCAAAACCTAAGCATCATGGTTGACTCCTCACTCTACCTCACTCTCTATATCTGATCTGTTGCCCAGATCTGTTGATTTCATCTTTGCAACTTCTCTCAAACACATCCCCTTCTCTCCTGATACTGCCTCTGTCCTGATGCAGACCCTGATCATATCACAGCTGTATTATTGCAATAATTGCTGGTGGGTTGAGCTGTCTCAAGTTTCTTCTCAATCTGCTTCATCATTGACTCAATTGCCAAAGGGATTTTCCTAAAATACAGACCTGGTCTGTACTTTAACCTAGCTAATTGCCATGTTTTCTCACTTCCTACTCAAAAAACTCTGTGCTGGTAAATATTTAACAACCAGCTCTCCAAACTCAAAATGTACAAATGAAACTCTTTTAAGTTTAATATGTATTGTTAACATTTTCTCCATCACTTTCTTAAGTCTAGAAAAATCAACAAAATAATAAAGGAAGTTTTGATTTTGTAACCTTTGATGATTTCTGAGTTGTAAATGGTCATCCTGAAAATTTAACAATCAGCTCTTGTAAATTGGTCCGGAAGAGCATCTTCCTAGATCAACTATAAGATCCCATTTGGTTTTTAAGAATCCTTCATAATCTGGTTTCTTCTTACTTTTTTCAGTTTTCTTATGACTTATCTTTCCCTCTCCTTGCCCCTAACCAGGGCTCTAACCAGTGACACTGCCCTCTTTGAACAAAACATGATAAAATTATCATTTCCCCTGGCTATGTCCCATTCTTGGGAAACTCTCTTCCCTCATTTCTGATACCAGATTTCCCTAGCTTTAAGTCCCAGCTAAAATCTCACTTTCTACAGAAAGCTGTTCCCAATCCATCAATTTATCTTTGAGATTATTCCTGATTTGTCCTGTCTATAACTTGTCTGTATATAATTATTTATATGTTACTTCTCCATTAAACCGTGAGCTCCTTGAGAGCAGGGACTGATATTTTTTGTTGTTTCCTTTTTGCATTTACTTGTCTCCAGTCCTCAACACATTGCTGGCTTGGCACATAGTAGGTGCATTAAATGCTTGTTTACTTGACTTGATTTGAAAGCTCTCTTCCAGCTCTGACATTCTCTGTTCTAAGGGCCTCCCAGGTCTGACATTCTGAATTCAGTGATTCTATAAAGAACCAAATGCAGGACCACTTTGCATAGGAAAATAGCAAATGGGAAAGATAAACATTGGAAACTTAGTCAGTGACCCCATAGGCTTCCCTTGGGAAGCAGAAATCCAAACCTTGCTCATGGAAAAACGATAAATGCAGCCGCAGTGTGCCTGAATGGCTCTGCCCCAGAACCTGATGGCGGCTAAACGTCCATAATGACCCTTGGGGGCTGGGGGTCAATGTCTTCCCACTATTTTTAGATTTCTATCTGATGCTAAGGCATTCTTTGCTATTTTCGTATTGGTCTGGTAGGGTGTTTAACTTCCTGCAAAGTCACATAACTGAGGGAGGCTTGGACCTCCCTTCCCATCAATGTAATGGGATTATCATAGAGCCCCATGCCCTTCAAGAGGCTAAACAGGAGAGGGTGTGGAAAAGGGCCCAGAAAGGCAATTCAGGACAACCTCAATTAGCCAAAAGATCACACAAAGTCAGAGCTCACTAGTTTGAGAACAGAGAATGTCAGAGCTGGGGGGCTGTAGAATTTGAGTAAGAAGATTGAATGATACGGCCAAAAGCCTGCTGCATCTCAGAAGGCATGGCTTTGATTTCTGGTTTTGTCACTCACTTCCTGTGGGACCTTACATACACCATTCCTTAGTCTAGATTTTCCCTTTTTGTAGGATGAAGGTGCTGGGAAATTCATTTAAGTAAGTGCTTACCATGTGCAATAATCAATACCATTTGCAAAATGTTTTAAAGTTTACAAAATGATTTATATCCATCATTTTATTTTGGCCTTGCTACTCACTCATGTTATTTTCTTCAATTTACAGAGGAAAAACTCAAGGCTTGAAAAAGATTATGTGACTTGATCAGAGTCCTAGGAAATTTCAGAGGTGGAATTTGAACCCAGGTCTTCTGGATTCTATGACATGCTATGTTAGGTCTTCATTCATTCGTTCATTCAAACAACAATCAACAAAGTCTTATTAATTGCCTACGATAATGTCAGGCACTATGCTATGAATACAAAGGCAAAAAAGGAATAGTCTCTTTCCTCAAGGAACTTATCTCCAGGAGATTGTATGCTTGTGGATATATATGTATGGGGTATTTTTTTGGAGGACAGGAAGAACGTAATCAACTGGGGATAGAGCAGGAAAATAACCAGGAAAGGTTCACAATCCACATATGTGTTTGTCATACTCTTCCATCTTTAGTGTCTGTGATAAGATGGACATATATTTAGAAAAACCAGTATGTTAATAAAACCTATGTACTCTAAGACTAAAACTATAAACTTTAGTGCATTTTTTTCTGTCTTAGGAACTTCCCTCATCGATGTAGCCATCTAATAGTAGAGATGGATGGAGAAAAATATGAACTTCATTCTCATAACTTTAAAAATGAATGCATTAAACAATCCAAACAAACAGGAATTAGAAAGCAAAACCCTACAATCTGTTACCTACAAGAAATGTTTAAAAAAAACCAAAGACATACACAAAATAAAACTGAGAGGAAAGAAAAATAACTGATCATGCATCAAGTGAATCCAAAAAAGCAAGAGTTGCCCCCATGTCTGACAAACTGAAAATAAAAATTGAAAATTAAAAGGAATAAATGAGAAAATTATATTATGCTGAAAGGAATGATAGAATGGCAAACTACTATCAATAACAAACTCAAAACTCAAATTGCTTTAACATTTAAATTCGCATAGGAAAACATCATCAGAAAATTGAAAAAAAACATTAGAAAACATAATGATCAAACAACTGATATGTTGTTACAAGAAGACAAAGATAATAGTGACAAAAGATTTCAATAACTCTTAATCTTGTGTGTCTAACAGAAAGATAAATATGAAGAAAATCTGGAACTAACAAATTTCTGGAGAATCCAGATTTAAAAGACTTGTGCATCTAATAAATGGGACAACAAAAGAATATATGTCTTTCTCAGCACCACAAAGATCTATTAACAAAAATTGACCATGTATTAGGACACAGAGATATTGCAAGCAAATATTTAAAAAGTAGAAATAAACAAAAGATATAGACCCAAATGGATTCTTAACAATAAAATCCTAAATAATAAGTGGGTAAAAGAACAAATCATAGAAAGAATTAATAATTTTACAAAGGGAAATAATAATGATGAGACAACTGGGATTCAGTTAAAACAATCCTTAGGGAAATCACTTTCAAACAAGCAATATAGGAAGAGACAGAATTAATGAATTGAATATGCATTTATAAATCAGAAAGCAAATAAATATATCTAAGCTAGCACAGAAGAGAGAATATTAAATATTAGAAGAGAAATAAAGGACATAGGAATGAAAAAATTAAAAGCTGGTTCTTTGAAAATTCTAATAAAACCAATAAAACCCTTAATTAATCTGATTAAAAAGAATAGAGTAAAATATCAAATTGATAAAATACCAAATGAGCAAGGTGAAATCACAACAAAATCAGAAGAAATAAAAAAGAATAATCAGAACATAATATGTACAACTATATGCTTGCAAAACTGCAAATTCAAAAGAAATAGAGGAATACTATCCAAAATATAAAATTACCCTGTCTGTTAGAAGACAGATCTTAAATGACCCAATCTCAGAAGAGGAAGTAGATCTAGATATAAAGGATCTCTACCAAAGAAAAAAAGCTCTTGGTCCTAATAGATTCATAGAAAATCTATTAGACTTTTAAAGAATAATTAGTAACTGCATTTCGAAAATTATTTTCAAGATTCTGAAAGAAAGCACCCTACCAGAATCCTTTTATGAGATAAATATAGTCTTAATACTTAAACGAGGGAAATAAAACATAGGAAGAAAAGTATAGGCCAATATCATTAATGAACATTGATTCTAATATTTTAAACAAAATCTCATCATACAGCAATTTATCTAAGAAATACTTTATTGTGATCAAGTAGGATTTATACCAGGGAAGCAAAAATGGCTTAATATTGGAAACCTGTTGACTTAATCATATGAAAAGCTAATACACCCTAAGTCACATGATCATCTCATATGTTGTCTCAAAAAAATCATTTGAGAAAGTACAACACTCTTTTATGCTAAAATTCCTACAAAATAAAGACATAGAGAGACTTTAAAAATATCCAAAAAGCAACTATTTAAAACCAAAAGCAAGTATTATATTGCAAGGAGGATATCCTAGAATCTTTTTTAACAAAGCAGAATGTTCACTCTTTCCACTATTTTTGATGTAGTCCTGGAAAGGTTAACATCAGCAATAATAAGGATAAGAGTTAACATTCCTATGGCACTTACAACGTGCCAAACATTTTTTTATTAATGCTTTTTATTTTCAAAACATCTGCATGGATAATTTTTCAACATTGCCTCTTGCAAAACCTCATGTTCCAAATTTTCCCTTCCTTCCCCCACCTCCTCTTCTAGATGGCAAGTAATCCAATATATGTTAGGTATGTTAAAATATATGTTAAATCCAATATATGTATACATATTTATATAATTATCTTACCGGACAAGAAAAATCAGATTAAAAAGGAAAAAAATGAGAAAGACAACAAAATACAAACAAACAACAACAAACAGAGTGAAAATGCTGTGTTGTGATCCACACGCAGTTCCCACAGTCCTCTCTCTAAGTGTAGATGGCTCTCTTCATCAGAAGATCATTGGAACTGGGCCAAACATTTTTATCTCATTTGATCCTTACAACAACCCTGTTTGGAAGATGCTATTATTATGTCATTTTACAGTTGAGAAAACTGAGGCAAACAGAAGTGATTTGTTTAGGCTCACATATCTAATAAACATTTGGATATGAACTCAAGTCTTCCTGACCTCAGGTCACTGCTGTATCCATGGAGCCACTTAGCTGCTCAATGAGAAAGGAGAAAGAAATTAAAAGCATAAAGTTAAATAAGGAATAGGTAAAATTATCTCAATTTACTAACAACATAAGGTTTGTTTGGAAAATCCTAGAGGATAAGCAAAGATATTCACTGAGACAATTAGTAACTTCAGCATAGCTGTAGACAAAAAAATCCTCAGAAATCAATAGCATTTCTATGTAACCATAGCAAAACTCAAAAAGTAATAATAAAAAAAAGAAACACTATTCTGAATAAACTACAAAATACACAATTTCTGGGGATCAACCTCCCAAAGCATACAAAAGATTTACATAAATTCAATTACAAAGTATTCCTTAAAGAAATGAAGTACAACTTAACTATCTGAAGAAATATTCAGTGTTCATGGCTAGGCCATGCCAATATAATAAAATAACAATAATACAAAAATTTATTTATACTTTTACTGTCATGCCAGTCACATTAACAAGGTACTTCTTTATAAAATTTAATTTTAAAAAACAACAATTCATTTGGAAAAACAAGGAATTTAGAATAACAAGGTAAATGATAGAAAAAAATAGGCATGAAGGATAGTAACAACTTGTGATTTCACCTTGCTCACCTGGTATTTTATCAATTTGATATTTTGCTTGATTCTTTTAAATCAGATTAATTAGGGTATATTATATAATTAAAGTATATTATAAAGCAGCAGTCATTAAAATGATCTGGTACTGGTTTTAAAAAATAAAGAGATAGATTAGTGGAATAGTAGACAAGGAAAAATCAGGAACAATAGAACTCAATAATGATATATTTGAAAAAGTAGAAAACATAAGTTATCTAAGCAAAAAAGCTGTTTACCTGATGAAACTATTGAAAAGTCTAGAAAGCAGCCTTGGAGAAATCAAGGCTCAGAAAACATTTTACAACATATTCCATAATAGATTTCAAATGCATATGTGACTTTAATATCATAATATAAAATCATATTCCTCTCATAATTATGGGTAGTCGATGTATTACTAACCAAACAAAAAATAGAGACAATTAATTACCAAAGATAAAATATATAATTTTGATTGCTTAAAATTGAAAAACTTTAGTAGGGGAAAAACTAACATGGTTAGAACAAAAAGGGAAGTTGTCAAAAGAGATTAAAAAAAAATCTTTGTATCAATTTTCTCTGACAAGGGCTGGGCATTTAAGAAATATAAACTTTCAATTGGAAAATATTTATGAAGTACCTACTAAGTGCCAGACACTGTGCTAAGTATTAGAAATACAATTGGAGGCAAAAGAAAGTCCCTGCCCTCAAGGAACTTACAATCTAATGAGAGATTCAATATTCAAGCTATCTACAGGATCAATAGGAAATCATTACCAGAGGCAAGTCAATAGAATTAAGAGGGAGTGGAGAAGGCTTCCAGTAAAAGATCAATAATTATATTAATAAATATATATATATGTATAATATTAATAACTATTAAACAGTTCTCCAAAGAAGAATTGCAAAGTAGTTACAACTATATGAAAGAATGCTTCAAACCATTAATAATAAAACAAAATACAAATCAAAATGCTCCTGAGTTTTCACCTCACATATTTTTTTAATTTTTTTGTTTTATTTTATTTTATTTTTTCACCTCACATATTACAAATGGGAAAAATCACACGCAAAAAGATTACAAAAACCCCGCAAGGACAACAGTCAAGATTGGAGCAGTTATGAAATGATAGGCACACTAATACATTGTTGGGGGAGTTGTGAAATACAACCACCATTTTGGAATTTTGCAAATAAAGTGACTAAAATGTTCACACTCTTTGAACTAGAGATTACATTACTGTACTTATACCCCCCAAAAGCCATCAATATGAAAGTCCCCATATATTTTAAAATATTTCTAGCAACACTTTCTGTGATGTTAAAAATTAGAAATAAAGTAGATATCCAACAATTGGGGAATGGCTAAATAAATTGTGGTAAAGGAATTGTAATGTGCTGTTACTAATGATGTGTGTAATGAAAACTGAAACATGAAATCTTTATAGAGCTTTATTCGTATGAACTGATGCAGTCAAGTAAACAGAGGCAAGAAAACAATGCACACAGTAACTATATAAAAGGAAAGAACTATGGCATTAAAAAAATCAAAAGGAAAATGAAATTGTAAAAATCCAGCAGCAATGAAGTGAAGAGAAATACCCCTTTGTAGAGGTGGGTGGTCCACAGTTTTCATGCTGCACGTGTTTTTGAACT
This sequence comes from Myrmecobius fasciatus, assembly GCA_023553655.1. Classification (NCBI taxonomy): domain Eukaryota; kingdom Metazoa; phylum Chordata; class Mammalia; order Dasyuromorphia; family Myrmecobiidae; genus Myrmecobius; species Myrmecobius fasciatus. Next base: position 46,454 of record JAJPUD010007780.1, on the reverse strand, counting down.
TTTTCAATGTATTGATCAGTTGTGCTCCTTTTTTTCCCTCTCTTTAAAATATACTATTTGTTATATGAGATGGCTCTCTGGGAGAGAGAGAGGGAAAGATCTTGAGTGTAATTATGATGTAAAAAATAGAAGATATCAATAGAAACTTGTTTTTAAAAAGATAATGAGTTCTATTTTGAATGTGTTGAGTTTATGATGTCTTTGGGACATATGGTTTGAAATGTCCAGTAGGTAATTGGTGATGTGGGAGTGGAACTCAGCAGAGTAGTGTTGCATAGAGAGATCTGGGTATCATCTATCTATATAGAGATGATATAATTCAAGGCACTCTTCTTTAGTCATTTTCTGTCCCTAGGTCCTAAAGTGCTTTTTGGCTCAAATCCTGAGGAATTTTAGAAGTGAAACATGAGGAAACAAGATAGGAAAGAGAATTCTTCAGGTCATATATGAAAAGAATGTTGGCCAGGAGAATGGGGTTTAAGTTTAGATCTCAGGCAAGTCAGTTCACCCAGTTTGCCTCAGTTTGCTCATCTGTAAAATGAACTGGAAAAGGAAAAAGCCACTCCTCTATATTTACCAGGAAAACCTCAAATGAGCTCATAAAGAGAAACGGTTGAAATGACTGAACAACAAGCAATTCAGTAACTCTAAGACTCAGGCCAAGCTGATTTTTGCCTCAGTTTCCTTATTGGTAAAGTGGAGATCACCACACTGTCTTCATCCTGCTCACTTCATGAGATCATGCTGATGATTGACCCAACCTTCCTGAGGAAGTATCCAACCCAGGAGTCCACGATGACTGTTCTGAATCCAAACTTTGCTGTTCTTTACATTGTACCCCCACTGCCTCTCAAAATAAAAATCTACCTCAGTGGTGGGGACCACATGGCTCAAGGGGATGAGAGAGTGTTTTTGTGTAGGCTGGTGTTAAATACTCTTTGGATCATTCACTATGTAAACATGAAATAATCTAATTTGGAAACAATGTTCTCCCCAGGTCCCTCTGTGCCACCTGGGCCCTATTCCAGGGTCCCGGATTAAGATATTAACGTATTAGTGACATATCAAAAGCCCAGATCCACAGGCTGCCTGCTCCCTGATGGACTATTTGCTGCTCCAGCCCATATGAACACATTTTAATTGGAGTTTTTAAGGAGCTACACCACCCTGTGTGATGGCAATTGATGGCCTGTGTAGGTCCCAGCAGCTGGTGGGATCCTTCTCTCAGGATAACAAGAAAACCTTGTATTTCAATGGCTTCATGCCAGGCTGTTTCATGGCCCTTGACAGACATGATCTCATCCATCTTCACGGAATCCCTGTGAGGTAGGTGGGTGGCCAGCCAGCTCCTGGGACAGATCCTTGCTGGACAGATGAAAGGAAATGACAGGGAGGAGTTAACAGGAAGGACAAATCTTGCCATCTTGGCCACCTGACTTTTTCCAGAGAGTTTCATGTGACAAGTGTCCAAAAACTGCATGAGAGGCAGTGAGTTCCCTTGGCCATGTTAACACAAAAGCCAGATGACTCCTTATTGGGACCTCTGGAAGTTTTGAGATCCTTTCCACCTTGGAGTTCACCACTGAATCCTTCTGAGATTCCAGACATCTGCAATCCCTGTCTTTTTGACCTGATCTAATAGAGAAAGACCTGGGCTGAGAATCCCATAATCCCAGATGTTGGTTGGGGAGGGGGGGAGGGATCTCATCACTGTTTTCAAATATCTGAAAGAATCTCTCATGAAAGAAAAGCTAGATCTTGTGACCTGAGGAAAATCTTTTTTATGACCTCAGTTTCCTCATCTGTAAATAAGGAGGGTTGGGCTAAATGAGGTCTATACTGAATCCAAGATCCCTTTTGATTAGATCATGGAACTTGTTGGAATTGACTCCAATGGACAATCCAAAAGCAATGGAGGAAAGGGAAGTGCCAAGAGGCATATTTGGGCCTGATATCAATAAAAACTTCCAAAGAACAGGAGTTTTCCCAGAGTAGAGCAGGGAATGTTGAGAGGCAGGTGGGATCCCCTTCATTGGAACTAGGTCCAAGAGCATTGAGAATAGCAGTACCTCTCAAATCAGCTATTGTGCTTCTAACCCCCAAACAGCCCTCATAACCATAATTGAGGGGAGAAATTATGGGAAGTGGGGAGAGAGAAAGTGGAGAAAAGAAGAGAAGGAAGGAGAAAGAGGAGAGGGGAAGGAAGGAAAGAGGAAAAGAAAGAGAGAAAAAAGGAAAGAAAGGAGAGAGATAGAGACAGAGATGTGGAGATCTTGTGGAGATACAGCTCAGGGACTGTTCCTGCAGGGATCACAGCCACAACTACTGAAAACCCAGAGAGGAAAAGTTCTCACCCTAAAGTCAAATGATTCAACATCAGATCCTAAGTGGAAATGGCACTAAAGGAGAAGCCTTCCTCCTCCTCTGTGCCGCCGCTACACACCAGGACTAAACCTTTCCATCTGATGTGTCCTGAAACCTTCCCCAGGTGCTGTCTTCCTCTTAGGTTGTGAGCTTCCTATCTGGATTCTCATTTCTTAGCAAGGAGTTTTGCAAACACTAAGTGCTTAATAAATGCTTCATTCATTCTCTGGAGATATCCAAGCAGAGTGGGGTGCTTTCTTGTTGAAGGTATTGAAAGCCAATTTTCTTCCAGGTCTGAGGTGCCCTTGATATTTCCAGGATCCCCTCATCCTTAGGATTTTGAGAAGGACAACCAGCCCTGTGGGAGCAGCTTATCATAGTTTATGAAGCTTTTCCCAGTTCCATTCATTTCCTTCTCCATCACAAGCAACTGGATCCAGATTCTGGTCACCTCTCAGATGGATTATCATATTAGCCTCCTGAGGGTCTCCCTTTCTCCAATCCCTCTTCTACACAATTGCCAATTCAATCTTCCTAAAACCCAGATCTGAACATGTCACCGCCCTGATCAAGAAGGTTCAGTAGCTTCTCATTGTCTCTAGATTCAAATAAATACAAGCTCTACTTTCATGGGCTTCTCATTTTAGTTCTATTAGCTTGGAGAGAGGGTTGTACCCATTTTGGAGATGAAGAAACTGAAGGGCTCTCCCAGATCATAGCTCAGAAGGATTGGAACCAGGCTATGGAACCAAGTCTATTGAGTTCAGTCCATTATTTTACCCAATTCACTGACCTTCTTGTCCTGAGCTAATAATGATAAGTCCATATCTGCGCATTTAGGAGTTTTCAAGAAGGGGGCCAGCTTGCTGTCCATATTGCCATGAGGAGGTAGCTGTTTGCTATACACTAGGATAAAGTCGCCCCCAAAACTAGTATCAGAGATGGCGAGCTGAGCATTTCTCCATCCCCCCTCCTTCTATTCTCCTTCCCATCCTCCAACTCAATTCAAGTCATGTTGATATCAGGAGGCAAAGACCATGAAGATCCTAAGATCATAGATCTAGAGTTGGAAGAGACTTTGGAGTTCACCTCTGTCATGTTATAGAGAAGGAGACTAGGGTCCATGCCAGGTGGAATTATTTACCTACAGTCGCACAGTTAGTGAATATTAGAGGTAGAATTCGAACTCAGGTCCTCGAACTTTCAAGACAATGCTTTTCCCCCCCAATGTACTAGGCTTTCTCCTTCAAATCCAGACAGAGGGAAGAAAATACAAAGCTGTGTGAATAACAAAGTCAGCTGGTTCCTTGGAGATCATCAGTCACACCATCGGAGAACTGGAGAGTTGGAAGGGACCTCAGTGGAAGACCTTTGGCCTGGCCCACGCCCATAAGGAGTCCCTGCTACAACATCCTTGAGCTCATTCATTGTCTGGCCTCTGCTTGAAGAGCTCCGAAGAAGGTCTTCCCGCCACTTCCCAACACTGTCATTCCACCATCCATCGTGGTTATCATGTCAGATTGACTTCTCACACACACTGTTGGCTCATTTTACAAAGGGGGAAACTGAGACTGTGGGGGTGGGGAGAGGGCAGGGAGTGAGATAGACCTGCCCGAGATCAAATGGCCAGCAAGAATCAAGAACCGAGACTGGATTCCAGGCTTGGTCTCTTTCAGGAGGAGGTAGAGGAGAAAACGTTCCTTGTTTTCCAGACCGGGCCCCGCTCTCTGCCTTCCCCTGTAGAAATCCTGAAGTCCTTCCTATTTTTCTTTGTTTTTGCAGGAGGAGGAGGCTGTAGGGGGGTCTGTTGCTGAGGATCTTCCACAGACCCCCTAATTAGCTTACTGAATCCAGGTGTCTCTGATTAGCTTTGAAAATAAGCAAAAAGAACATTCCAGAAAGAAGGTGCTTTGGTGATGGCAGGCAGGGATGGGGGGCCCAAGTCTGGCCCCCTGGCCCATCCTGAGGGTTGCCATGGGAACGGCCAGGCAAATCTCAGGCAGCTTGGCATAAATATTTATGACGGATGCTGAGATCCCTGGGCCCCTCCAGAAACCCATTTGCGCTCCTAAGTGATCTAATTGAGGGCTGCCATTGTCGGCCTCCGTGATGCCCCCCCAACATCCCTGCCCCCCCCCACTTCTATTCAGTTGCCAGGCCCTGGTTTAACATTTCCAAGTGGCTGGTTCAGAGCCCTTGTCCACAACAAAAGGATTCTGGGGATCGTCTCACTGTGGGCCAGCACGCGATTGGGAGGGGGGAACCGGAGCAGGCCCTCGTCTGATCTCAAGGGGCTTGGGCCTGGATGCCCCCTCCCTATCCCTAGTGCTAAAGAGACATCCGTCCTGAATAGAGGGGGGCCACAGGGACTCTCCCCGGCCCCCAGCCCAGCCCGGTGTAATTTCTCCCTGAATAAGGGAGTGCTTTGAATAGGGGGTGCTTCATCGTGAAAAGGGGGTTGCCACATGGGCCAGGCAGCAAGAAAGGCAGGAGGCCCCCTCCACCAACCAGACAGGCCCCCGCCTCCCCCAGCCTGGCCCCCAGCACTCAACCTGATGAGAATCTGAGAGGCCAGGCACAATGGGTGGGGGAAGAAAGCCGGAGACCCGAGAGGCGGCCATAGACTTGGAAGGGGAGTAGGGGGGATCGGTCAAGTGATTGGCCCCCCCTGGGGTCGGGGGGGGTGGGGGGGGGGTGGGGGGTGCTCCAGGGCTGAGGTGCTCAAGTGGCTGAGAGCAGCCTTTCAGTCAGGGGCTCCTTCCTGTACTCCCAGCCCCCATCCCTCCTCCCTCTCCACACTCAGAATTTCTCCAGGTCTCAGGCAGGATCCTTGACAGTTTAATCCAGTCCAATTCAAAACACTGATTAAGTGCCTACTGTGTGTTGGGTCTGGGGCACGCAGAATCCCATGCCCTCTCATAGCCAGTCCCTTCTCTTTCTGTTCCATCCCCTTCCCCATCACCAGCTGTTTCCCTTAACCTGGCTAGATGCAGGGGGGAGGGAAAGGCTCCAAGGTGAGGCACGGTTCAGACCCCCCTCCCCCCATGGAATGACCCCAGGAGCAGCAGGAGTGAAGATGGGGAAGGGGCTGGATTTCCCAAGCCAGGGATACCGGGTGGCCACTCTACCGGAGGTGGGAGCAGCACCGCCCCCTCCCGCACTCACCTGGACCATGGGGACCTTCCACTCAGACACCATGGGAGAGGGCCTTCCCTGAGATGCTGCCATCCCCGGCCCTGATTTTAGAGATGACAACAAAATAGTAATATAGATATAACATCAAATATAAAAGAATATAAATGAATGAATAAATATAAAAGAATAACATAAATAATAACATAAAAAGAAGATAAAATAATAATATAAATATATGACAAAATATAAAATAATATAAATAAATGTATAAATAAATATAAAAGGATAATATAAATAATAATATAAAAAGAAGATAAAAATAATACTATAAATATATAACATCAAATATAAAATAATATATAAATATAAAATAATATAAAAGGATAATATAAAAAAAGACCACAAAATAATAATATAAAATTAGCCCTAATTTAGAAGGCTTTAACTAGCAAAATGTTTTACAGAGATCATTTCATTTTATTCTTGTAACAACCCTGGAAAGTGGGTGCTTTTATTATCCTCATTTTGCAGATGAGGAAATAGATTGGGCAAGGTTAAAGTGACCTCTCCAGGATTACACAGGAGTGTTTGAACTTGTCTTTCTGACTCCAGGCCCAGTTTTCTATCCACTATAACATACTACCTCAATGAGATGGGGAAACAGAAGTAATTTGTTTCAAGCCTTCCAGTGATTGGCCTCAGAGTCAGACCTTCAGCCCAGACCTCTTACTTCTAAATCACTTTCTGTCCATTCAGTTTAGGCCAAGTCTCTTCTTTTCTTAAGGATTAGTTTTCTTATCTGTAAAATGGGGGCATGGCCAAGTATGTCTTGTTCTAGGCAGGCTGGAGATGGTGGAACCCCACAAGAGGCTCACACTGATCTCTCCTGGTCCTTTCAGCTTTAAAAGTCCTTCAGTTCTGGGGTTCCAATTAAATCAAAACATTTTCTCCAGTATTGATTGAACCCCCTGATGTGAGCTGGAGAGTGCCAAAGAAATTCCCTCCCTTTCTTTAGAAACAACTCGTTTCCATTATTGAACATTACTTAAACACCTGCTGTATACAGAATTTGGTACCTGGTGCTAGGAAATCAGAAGTGGAGAGGTTCGCAGCTATTGATCTCAGGGAGCTCTTGGTAGAGTTAGTTGGGAAGAGTGAGGAAGAAGCTCTGGCACAGAGAAATATGAGACATCAGCCAGCAAGCACTGATTAAATGTATATACAAGGAGTCCAGCCTAGAGTTAAAATTCGGCCTCAGACACTTACTAGCTATGTAACCGTGGATAAGTTACTGGAGCCATTTTGCCTCAGTTTCCTCATTTGCAAAATGAGCTGGAGAAGGAAATGGCAAACCACCCTAGAATCTTTGCCAAGAAAACCCCAAAAGGAATCATGAAGAGTTGGACATGACACAACAACAACAACAACAACAACAACAACAGCAAAGTACCATGAATTATGGTCAACTCTGGTGATAGAGAAAACCCTAAACCTAGTTCTTGTTCTCTGGGAGACCTCTATGGCCCAGGATGGCCAAGGGTAGGGAGTAAGGAGGGCAGACACATGCTTGAGAAACATGGAGGAGGGAGAGAGAGATTCCCTTCATCTGTGGGGGAATCTCACAAGCTCCCCTCTTCCACAGACTCTCCAACTAATCACACATAAGCCTAGTCATTCTAATCACTCATCACCCCTCTGTCTCCTTCGCTCCCCTCTTGTCTCCTGTATGTCCAAAGCTCTGCCATCTGGTACTCATTAGGGACTTGGCTAGGATCCTGTCCCAGGCAGTCTTGGTCCATCTCAGAGGGGAAGGAAGGTGTCATCTTTCCTTTATCACATTCTGGTCTCCAACCAGAACCCTGCTTATGTCCTTCACTTCTCTCTGCCTCCATAGTGCCTAGGATGGGGTCTTCCACTCAGGCCAACTGCTGTGTGTGTGTGTGTGTGTGTGTGTGTGTGTGTACATGTGTTACTGAACTCCTTAGAGCACATACAATTTACAGCTTGCAACTCTGTTGTTCTTTTTTTTTTTACTGGACCTCTCAACAGTCCTAAGTTATCATGGCAGAGATTCTTTTTTTAAAATTTATTTTTAAGGGGCAGCTGGGTGGCGCAGTGGATAGAGCACCAGTCCTGAAGTCAGGAAGACCTGAGTTCAAATCTGGTCTCAGACACTTAACATTCCCTAGCTGTGTGACCCTGGGCAAGTCACTTAACCCCAATTGCCTCAGCAAAAAGAAAAAAAATATTTTTAATACACATTGCTTTATGAATCATGTTGGAAGAGAAAAATCAGAGCAAAAAGGAAAAACCATGGAAGGGATAAAAAAACAGAAAAAAGAAGTCAACATAGCATGTGCTGACTCAGTCTCCATAGTTCTTTTTCTGGTTGCAGATGGTGTTTTCTGTCCAAAGTCTATTGGGATTGCTTTGGATCACTGAACCACTGAGAAGAACCAAGTCTTTCATAGTAAATCAGAGCACAATCTTGCTGTTACTGTGTACAATGTATTCCTGGTTCTGCTTGTTTCCCTCAGCATCAGTTCATGTCAATCTTCTCAGTCCTTTCTATAATCAGCGTGTCCATCATTTTTTATAGAACAATAATATTCCATTACCTTCTTGTGCCACAACTTGTTCAGCCATTCCCCAATTCTGGGCATCTACTCATTTTCCAGTTCTTTGCTACCACAAAGAGAGCTGTTACAAACATTTTTGCCATTTAACCTTTTCCTTCTTTTTATTATTTTCTTGGGATACCGACCCAGTAATGGCACTGCTAGGTCAAAGGGTATGTACAGTTCTATAGCCCCTTTGTGCATAGTTCCAAACTGCTCTTCAGAATGTAGTATCATTTCACTACATCAATAATGCATAAGTGTCCCAGTTTTCCCACACCCCCTACCATTTATCCTTAATCTTCCCCATCATCTTAGCCAATCTGAGAGGTGTGAGGTGGTACCTCAGAGTCATTTTAACTTTCGTTTCTCTAATGGCTTTAACTTCATCATCTGCAAACTGTCTTTTCATACTCTGACCATTTATCAGTTGGGGAAATGACTTGTATTTTTATAAATTTGACACAATCCTTTATATATTTTAGAAAGAGACCTTTATAAGAAGGCTATAAATTTTTCCCCCAATTTTGAACTTCCATTTTAATTTTGTTTCTCTTGATTTTGTTGGTGCAAAACCTTTTTAATTTTATGTAATCAAAGTTGTCCATTTTGCATGGCAAATTACCTTCATTTTCCAGGTAAGGAAGTTGAGGCTCAGTGAGGAAAAGGCTTCCCTAAAGGCACATGGAGAGTTAGGAGTCCAGAACCCAGGACCTCCAGGACAATTGTTTCACACTCCTCCCACTACATGTGTTTAGAGCAGTGAACTGAACCTGGAGTTAAGACCTAGCTTCAAATTTGACCACATACACTTACTAGTTGTGTGACTCTGGGAAAGTCACAACCTCTGTTTGCCTTATGCTAAACTATGAAATGGGAATAATAACAGTATCTACCTCACAGGGTTGTTCTGAGATCACATGAGATTATATTTGTAAAGCACTTAGCACAATGCTTGACATACAGTAAGTGTCTATTAAATGCTTGTTCCTTTCCCCTCTTTCTACCTCTCTTCCTGATCTTCTGTACATCAAAATTATGTCTCTACTGTTATATTCTCCGGGAACTTCCCTTACTGACTCCTCAGTCAAAAACAATCTCAAAGGGAAACACCTTTATGTCTGTCATTCATTTGTTAATTTTACAATATCTTCCCAATCTGGGGCTACTTGCCATGGAATATCCCTCTGTGGCTTCTTCCACTGGGAAGTTCCTCTTGCAATCTCCATTTTGTAAAGGGAGCTGCTTAGCCCTTGAGGCTGAACCAAAGACCATGAGGGAAACTCAAATGAGATAGGAAGCAAATAATTAAATGGATATAATGAGAGAGTGAGATCGAGCCCATGCAAAACTGAGAAATAGATGGACAGGTAGAGATAGATGGATGAATACATATAGGTAGACATAGATGGATGGATGGGTAGATGGATGGATGGATGGATGGGTAGATAGATGAATAAATAGACAAAGGTAGGAAGATAGAAGAGAAAGAAAGACTAAGGAAAGAAATAGAATTTTAGTGTCCAAAGGCAAAATGATCAGGAAATGAGCTTCCCATCATGAGACATCTTTAAGAAAAAGTTAGATGGCCACATAGAAGGAATGTTGAAGAGGAGCTTCATGATTTTGATGCTATTTACCTTTGGAATGAGGACTGGTGTAATGAAATTGCCTACTTTTCTCCCCATATGCTCCAAAGTGGAATAAATACTTGGGGGAGGTGATGGGCTTTCCTTTCTTGGGGTCTTCATGCAAGGACTACACAATCCCTTTTTAGATATATTATAGCAAGGGCTTCTTTTTGTTATATTTTTGGACCAGGTGACCATCAAGGTGTCTTCCAAAGTTTAGATTCTGCGATTCTTATCTTTTCTTCTCTCCCTCCTTCCCGCTTTCCTCCCTCTCTCCCTCTTTCTCTTCCTTCCTCCCTCCCTCCCTCCCTTCCTTCCTTCCTCCCTTCCTTCCTTCCTTCCTTCCTTCCTTCCTTCCTTCCTTCCTTCCTTCCTTCCTTCCTTCCTTCCTTCCTTCCTTTCTTTCTTCCTTGCTTCCTTCCCTCCTTCCTTCCTTTGGCTTTTTTCCTTCCTTCCTTATTCCCTCCCTTCCCTCTCATGCTTGCTAGGCTATCCTTTCTCTCAGACACCATGAGGCCTCCTCATCCTTTTTGTTCTTTGTAGGAATGTCTCTTGGCTCCTCCAAATAGTGACCTGAGGTCAAAAACAACCTTTGAGAAAGAGTGTGAAGAAAAAGAAGACATATTTCAATCTCCCTCCCCGGGAGCCAGGGAATGACAGAAAGAATCTTCCTTATGTCAGCATCCAGACATCTGACAAGAGAGATACAAGTAGAGTATTGCAGTCAGCAGAGCTTCAGGGAATCTCTGGGGACCCAAAGGCTGTCTGGAAGCCATCCAGGACATGGGGATAGACTCATTTAGTCCATGTAACTGACAGGCCCTCTGTGTGCCAGAGGGGAAGGAGGAAGGTCCATCTGGACCTGACACTAACCACCAAGATTACCTCCCATCTACAGGTCTACATTGTGTGTGTACCTAGCTATTTACTCCCAATTAGAACCCAAGCTTCTTTAGAGCAGGGATCATTTGTCTTTCTAAATGTGTGCTCAATGCTTAGTACGGTGTCTGGGACATAGTAGGAACTCTATAAATATTTGTTGATTGCCTACCTAGACTTGTTTTTTTTAAAAAAAATCCTTATATTTTGATTTTGTGCAACTAACACATATGTAGACATACATACATACATATAGTTTCCATGTGTCAAAATCTTACTTATCCTTCAAGCATCAGTTCAAAAGCCATCTCCTCCAGGAAGTCTTTCTTGATTTCCTTTTACCTCCCCCTCTGAATCCCAAAATGATTTTTTTTAGACAATGTACTTAGATTCTTCCCATTATTCCCCTTAGCTTCTAACAATTAAGAAGAATATGAATAAGGTAGAGAGTTGGTATCTAGTGGAGGTCAACTGAGCTGGTGAATGACCTAAAGGAATCCATGTCTAAAGAATATTAGTTGAGGAGCTGGAGATGTTTAGTCTGGAGAAGACTGAAATGGGAGGAGACATGAAAGCTATCTTTGAGTATCTGAAAGGCTGTCATATGGAAGGGGGATTAGTCTTGCCTGCCTGGCCCCGGAGGAGAAACCAAGAACAAAAAGGGGAAGCAACAAAGAGGTGGATTTAGACTGGGTGTTAGGAAAAAAACATATGATTAGGGCTGTGCCAAAGTGGAATGAGGGGGTGGGTTTCCTCTCCTTAGAGAATCCTAAGGATTAGGTACCTCATCAGGTACATTGGAGTAGAGATTTCTTTAATGCATGGATTGGACTGGTGGCCATTGAGGTCTCTTGCAACTTTCATATTGTCACTTCAGAATTCAGAAGACACAAAGAAAATGTAACTCCAAAGAGATAAAAAATGGAACTATGAAAAGAGACAATATGGATATATAGGGAGTTCATCAACTGGCTTAGGTTTTTAAAAGTATTTATAAAGGATGGAAGCTAGGGCTGATCATACAGGATCGATATAAAACCATTCTGTAATACCCAAAGATTGTTACAAATCTACAAGTTCAAAATAAACTGAGGCTGGCAAAGAAAGCTGAGAACCAGTAAACTTTTTTTTTTCTTTTTAAATTGTATTAGGGAAAAAAAGAAGGATCAAAAAAGGCATAGGACCACTTCTTGAGATGATCATTGACAAGATAAGGGAAGAAGTATATAATGTTTATGTAATTTCAGTTTAATTGTCCAAAGAGCATACCTTTTGGATTATTGTTGTTCATCCTTCATTCCTTTCTATTTTGCTTGGGCAATTGGAGTTAAATGACTTGCCCAGGTCACATAGTTAGGAAATATTAAGTGTCTGAGTTCACATTTGAACTCCGCTCCTCCTGACTTCAAGGCAAGTGCTTTATCCACCCATTCTTCATTCTTGAAAAAAAAAGTGACATCACAAGGGTGATGTTTTGACTTGCCTGTGAATTGCATTGAAGTGAAGCAGAGCTGTACAAAGTCTCTCTCTCTTCCAGAGTTATTAAAGTCTAGTAGCAAGACAAAAGTCAAGATAACTGATGATGTAAAGAAAGACAAAAATGGTTAATGTGCATATATTTGTATAGTGCTTATCACGGTAATAGTAGGTAAGAAATATAATTTATAACAATAATTCTATAAAAATTATAATAAAGCAAGTTCCCTTCCCCTTTTCCCTTTGATGAGGGCAAGTTATCTGGACCAGATGAATAATGTTCTTAGGTCCAGAAATAACCAACGACTATGATTCCTGTGAGACTGTTGGATTTCAGATAATGCTCAAACAACCTTGGGACTGAACAAGGGAAAGTGGTCCAGTTTTCAAAGACTTGGAAGAGAATAATCTTCAGAGTGGGCTTGATTTTGACTTCTGGGAAAATTCTAGTATGACTTTTATAGAGATAGTTGGAGAACACAACAACAATAGGAAAAGAAATATTTGTAGAGAGCTTTAAGGTTTCCAAAGTGTTTTGCATGAATTATATTACTTGATCATCATGGGGGAAATCTGGAAAAAGGGAGATTTCAAAGAGTCAGCCCTAGTTTCATCAAGACTAATCTTCTCTGATGCTGAGTGAAACAAGCAGAGCCAGGAATAATTGTACACAGTAACAGCAAGATTGAACAATGATCAATTATGAAAGACTTGGTTCTTCTCAGTGTTTCAGTGATACAAGGCAATCCCAATAAACTTTGGAGAGAAAACACTATCTATATCCAGAAAAGAACTATGGAGATTGAACGTAAATCAACACATGCTGTGTTCAGTTCTTTTGTTTTTTTTTTCTCTCTTGTGGTTTTCCCTTTTGTTCTGATTTTTCTCTCCCAACATGATTCATAAAGAAATGTGTATTTAAAAAGCTAACATGCATATATAACCAGAAAAAATAAAACAATATAAAAAGGGAAAAAAGAATAATCTTCTTTCCTTTTTACCAAGCACAACAAGATCAAGGAGATGTGGCCCATATAGATTTATCAAGTTTTGGTTAACAACATTTCATTCTATTCCTTTGAAGGAAATGGAAAGATAAGTTTGATTTCTGGATTAGAAACTTGCTGGATGGTTGGAGACAAAGAAAAATCTTTAATGATTTTATGGCAACTTGGCTCAGGTGTTTCAGGGGAGTAGCCCAAAGATCTGTGCTTGCTCCTTGTTCCTAAATAATTCTGATAAAGACTTACCCAGTATTTTTTGTCTATGAGTTTTGGAGGGTCAAGTGAAAACAAAAGGAAGAGGAGCCCATTTTCTCAGGATATCCTTGCACCCAACACTTCATCTTCTGACTCCAGACATTTTCTCTGGCTGTGCCCTCTGCCTAGAATGCTCTCTCCTCATCTCTGCCTCTCAGTAGCTAAACTCTTACCTTCTGCAAGAAACCCTTCCCAGTCTTGTTTGTACAAAGTCGTTTATACCAGATGTTCTGGCAGCTAAACCCATGTAGAGTGTCCCGTGCAGTCTAGCATAGTGGCAGCTAAAGAGTACCCATTTGCCATGGCACCGAGGCTGAGCTGGGTGGGAAAACTTTCTGATAGCCAACTCTCTCCGGGATGTTTTCGTAGACTATATTCTCAGTATCACTTGGGAGAGTGATTTGGCAGAGAGGGGGGAAGAGGGAAAAAGGGAGAGAGGGAGGGAGAAAGGAGAGAAAGTAAGTTCTTGGGTTACCTTGAGAGAATGCGTGTCAAGGGTGCCTAGGTGATGGTCTTTCTGTTCTTTGCCCCAATTATACAACATCTGGGGTTTTGTGTCCCACTTTGGTGCTTAATGAAGGAAGGTACGGAATAAGTTGGAAGGCAGCTGGGATGGTAAAGAGTCATAAGTCCCTGTCAGTGAGGGTAATTTGAAGGAAGCCATGGTATTTAGTGTGGGGAAGAAAGGATTCTGGGAGGATATTAGAATTGTCTCCAAGTATTTGCAGGGATTTCATGGGGATTGAATCTGTTCTATGTGGCCTCAGAAAATAGATCTAGGAGCTTTATCTGGAGGTTGCAAAGAGGAAAATTTAGGCTTAATGGATTGCCTCAGGAAGTGATGGATTCACACACCCCAACATCCTCCCCCCTTTTTTTAACCCAGGAAGAACTTGAGACCTAGAGAGGCTGAAGGTCACTCCATTGATGTGAACACTCCTCATTCGTTGCTCATGATGCTTGCCTAAGGACTGAGGGCACAGTAAAGAATAAAGACTGGGATGATTGAACCCAAATGCCTGAGATGTTTAACTTCATGGAAACCCATGAATGCTGCCAACTCTTTCCTGGGGAAGTTTTCCTTTCCCTTGCGGGACTGCTCCAACTAGAAAGCCTCAAGAGAGGCCAGGAAAAAAGGGCCTTGTTTCTCCTCCCCTGGCCTGGCCTGGCCAAGGCACCCAGTACGCAGATGTCCAAGGAAGAAGATGGAACTCAAGAGTCTCCTAACCCACCCTGGCGTCAAGGGTTTGGAATGGCACCGATCCCTGCCCCAATCTGGAGCCTCCAAGACTCCAGAGGTTTGCCCGCCTCCACTTTGGGGTTTGAGAACAGCAGAAGGACAGACCAAGGAGAAGATCTGAACCATTTTCCTTGGCACTGTGAATATTACTTCTTTCTTTTTCCACTCTCACTTAGAGTTTATAAGATGTCTTTGCTGAAAAGACCCTTGGGACATAGGTTGAAGTTCATCACAGCTGGAAGTAACCTTGGAACTAAGGACAAAGGATTTAGATTTTTAAAAAATTTAGTTATAACTTTTTATTTTTAAAAATACATGCAAAGTCACATTTTCAACATTTACCCCTGCAAAACCTTGTGTGAGGATGTTAGATTTAAAGAAGGCCCATTTGGCTAGAACAGTGGGCATGCTCAGAGTAGATTTATGTTTAAGGAATCAAGCAGGTTTTTTTTGGAGTTTGGTCCATCCTTCCTTTTATTCCCCCATCAGTGGAATCGAAGAAAACTATAGGGCCAATATATATAACAAACTGAACAGCAGTTGGGAGATCCTGAACCAGAAAGAAGGACAGTTCAGGCTTCCAGAGTAACGGCAATCATTTAGAATATATAGTCAATGGGACAATGGGATTGCACTACCCATAAAGAGATGAAAAACTTCTTAGAGAAAATGGGAGCTCTGGGAGCCACAGAAAGGCAGCCAATCAGAATTTATTAAGTACTTACCTATTACTTGGGCGTCTCCCAAGGTTCTATCCTGATACCTCTCTTCCCACTTTATACCTTTTCACTTAGTGATTTCATCAGTTCTTATGGTTTCAATGACCATCTCTATACTGGTCATTCTCAAGTCTGCTTGAGTCCTAACCTTTCTCTTACTGTGCAGAGCCATCTCTAACTTAATGTCTCATAGACAACATCATCATTTACCTCAAGGTCTCTCCCTTCTGAATTTCCTAAGTGCTTAGTACAGGACCTGGACATGGGAGGCACTTAATAAATGTTTGTTGGATTGATAATTGTGATTTTTCAGCTTTATCCACTTCCCAGTAATCCAGGCTGTCCAATTTGGTTTCATTCTTGGTTCTTTGTTCTTCATCACCCCATATATCCAATATGGCACCTAGATTTGTTGTTCTTCCTGTACATTTTCCTTCTGTGACCACTTCTCTTCATATGCAAAATCCATTCTTGGTGTTGGCCTTCATCACTTCTCACCTGGACTATTGAACAAGTTGCCTAACTGGTCTGCATGCTCTAAGTCTCTTCCCATTTGAATCCATCCTTCGTGAAGCTGCCAAAGGGATTTTCTTAATTTTATATCCAAGTCTTCTATTTTCTTCTTCTTCTTTCTATTTAAATATTCCCAGTCCTTTAAACAAGTCATCATATTGTATAAACTAAGGACCCTTTACTTTCCTGATTCTCCTTCTTAAGGGCCCTGTTTCAAAAGGAACAGATCAGAAAAACACATAAATGATGATGAATGAATAAGTTAAAAAAAGAATGAACAAATGAATGATAAATAGATAAAGAAACAAATGAGAGTAGTAAGAAAATGTAAATCTGTAAGAATATTCAGGAACCAATGATCTTGTGATGAAGAAAGCCATGTATACCCAGAGAGAGGACTATGGGAACTGAATGTGGATCAGAACATAACATTCTCACTCTTTTTGTTGTTCACTTGCATTTTATTTTCTTACTCATTTACTTTCTTTTTTTTTATAAAGCTTTTTATTTGCAAAACATATGAGTGACCTTTCAACATTGACCTTTGCAAAAAAACTTTTTTTTCCCAAGCTTTTCCTTTCCCTCCCCCCACCCCCCCACCCCTAGATGACAGGTAATCTAATACATGCTAGATAGGATAAATTATATGACAAATACAATACATGTATACATATCTATACAGTTATCTTACTGCACAAGAAACATCAGATCTAGAAAGAGAAGAA